>CACVBM020001088.1:12218-187050 GCA_902728155.2 Microthlaspi erraticum
AAGTTGGGCCACGATCGCGCTCAAGCGGTAAACGACGAGGTCGAGCGCCTATCCAAAGCGGGTTCTATCGTCGAAGTGCGTTACCCGGGGTGGCTCGCGAACCCGGTCGTGGTGAAGAAGAAGAACGGCAAATGGCGTGTCTGCGTGGATTTTACCGATCTCAACAAGGCGTGCCCCAAGGATAGCTACCCGTTCCCGCATATCGATCGGCTCGTAGAGGCAACAGCAGGGAACGAGCTACTATCCTTCATGGATGCTTTCTCCGGTTACAACCAGATCCAAATGCATCCGGACGATCGGGAGAAAACAGCGTTCATAATTGATCGAGGGACCTACTGCTACAAGGTCATGGCGTTCGGCTTAAAAAACGCTGGAGCAACGTATCAACGCCTGGTGAACAAGATGTTCGCGGAGCAGCTCGGCAGCACCATGGAGGTATACATCGACGACATGCTCGTCAATTCGCAACGCGTCGAGGATCACATCGGACATCTCAGCACCTGCTTTGACAGTCTCAACAAGCACGGGATGAAGTTGAACCCGACCAAGTGCACCTTCGTAGTCACCTCGGGAGAGTTCCTTGGATACATCGTCACGAAGAGAGGTATCGAAGCGAACCCCAAGAAGATAGCGGCTGTTCTGGAACTCCCCTCGCCAAAAACCACCCGCAAAGTACAACGCCTGACCGGCCGAATCGCGGCGCTCAATCGCTTCATCTTGAGATCGACAGACAAGTGCCTCCCTTTCTACCAGCTGCTCCAAGGAAACAAACGCTTTGAATGGGACTCCAAGTGCGAGGAGGCTTTCCAGGAGCTGAAGCTCTACCTCTCGACGCCCCCGGTCCTTTCGAAACCTGAGCCCGGCGAAACGCTTTACCTGTACATCTCGGTGTCCAGATCGGCAGTCAGCGGCGTTCTAATCCGTGAAGACAGAGGAGATCAGAAGCCGAAGCCGATCTTCTATGTCAGCAAGACCCTGGACGACACGGAAACGCGCTACCCAACGCTAAAAAAGCTAGCCCTCGTAGTCGTCACGTCCGCCTGCAAACTTTGACCCTACTTCCAGTCTCACTCAGTGGTCGTCCTGACAAACCTCCCGCTACGAACGATCTTGCACAGCCCGACGCAGTCTGGCCGCATCGCCAAGTGGGCAGTAGAGTTAAGCGAATACGATATCGAATATCGTAACCGAACATGCGAGAAATCCCAGGTCCTGGCCGACTTCCTGATCGAGCTCCCCCCGGACATGATCGGCGCCGACCCCAACGTAAGAGAAAGCTGGACACTGCACGTAGACGGTTCATCCTCAAGGAACGGCTCTGGGATCGGCATTCGATTGGAATCCCCGACAGGCGAAATCCTCGAACAATCGTTCCGCCTGGCATTCCCGGCATCCAACAACGAAGCTGAGTACGAGGCCCTCATCGCTGGAATGCGCCTGGCGAAGGAGATCGGCGCCAAAAAACTGCAAGCGTACTGCGACTCCCAGCTCGTCGCCAACCAGTTCAGCGGAGAATACGTCGCCAAAAACGATAGGATGGACGCCTATCTCAAAGTGGTTCCAAGTCTTGGCTCGAGAGTTCGACACTTTCGCCTGACAAAAATCCCCCGAAGCGATAACTCCTCTGCCGATGCGCTCGCCGCTCTCTCCTCGACCTCAGACCCCGACCTACGCAGAGTGATACCTGTGGAAAGCATCGGCATGCCGAGCATCGACATAGGCGAAACAAGCATGGCCATCGTCACGCTCGAACCCGGGGTCGACGATGCCGAGGAGATGAACGAACCGATGGATCCCGAGCAGGTCCTGCTACCCGACGACTGGCGAGAAGAAATACGAGACTACATTCACGACGGCAAAGTGCCGACCGATCGATGGGCCGCTCGGCGTCTCAAAGCAAAAAGCGCCTACTACATGGTCCTGGACGGCAATCTCTTCAGGCGAAGCGCCTCCGGTCCCCTCATGATTTGCGTCTCCGGTTCTGAGTCCCGCCTCGTCATGGAAGAAACCCACTCGGGTGCAGGAGGAAACCACTCGGGAGGACGAGCCCTAGCAATGAAAATCAAGAAGAACGGCCATTTCTGGCCGACCATGATAGCCGATTGCGAGGCCTTCGCCAGCAAGTGCGAACCCTGCCATAACATGCGCCGATCATATCCCGACCGACCGAGGAACTAACCACGTCCACGGCGCCTTACCCTTTCATGCGATGGGCCATGGACGTCGTCGGACCGCTCACAAGATCCCGCAGAAACGTTTCATCCTGATCGTCACGGATTACTTCACCAAGTGGGTCGAGGCCGAATCGTACGCCAACATCAGGGCCGAAGACGTCGAGAAGTTCGTCTGGAAGAACATCATCTGTCGGCACGGCCTCCCCTACGAGATCGTCACGGACAATGGTACCCAGTTCACGTCGGCAACATTCGAGAAATTCTGCGCAAGTTGGAACATCCGCCTCAGCAATCGACTCCCCGATACGCACAAGGGAACGGCCAGGCCGAAGCCACGAACAAGACGATCCTCGCCGGAATCAAAAACGGCTCAGGATAAAAAAGGAATTTGGGCCGACGAGCTAGACGGAGTCCTGTGGTCCCATCGAACGACGCCACGCCGATCGACAAACCAGACACCCTTCACTCTTTCTCACGGAATTGAGGCTATGTCTCCCACCGAAGCGACAATACCGGGTCTCCGCCGAACCCATCTCCCGAACAACGCCTGACTGAACAACAGCATGATCAAGGACTCGCTTGACTTCGCCGAAGAACACAGAGACCAGGCCCTCCTCCGGATCCAAAACTACCAACAGTTGGCAGCAAAGTACTACAACAAGAGAACGTTCAGCAGATCTTTCGCCAAAGGCGACCTCGTCCTACGCAAAGTGTTTGAAAACACTAGAGAAGTCAACGCAGGGAAGCTCGGCGCTAACGGGGAAGGCCCCTACATCATAACCATGATCGTCAAGCCGGGAGTCTACAGGCTAGCAGCGATGGACGGCACCGAAATCCTGAGGTCTTGGAACTCGATAAACCTCAAACGCTTCTACTACTGAGAACCGTGACAACACCACCGCCGACCCCGAAGAAACGAAAGACAGCCCCCCCACAGAAAAATCCAAAGGAAGAGAAAGCACCCCGCACAGGTGTAGAAAAAAAAAAAAAAAAGGTACGTAGGCAACCTTGTTCAAAAACACAAGGCTCAGTTGTAATTCTAATAAAAAACAAAAATTTCACTACTCCGCGTTCGGCAAGAACTAATACCAAAAAGCCGAGCAACGACCTCGCAAGCCACATTCCCCACGAACTTACACGGACTGATCATCCGCCCCTCGGCACTAAGACTAAAAACCTAAGTGCCGAGGAACCTCCTAAAAGCCGAGCGCCGACCTCGCAAAATACGTTCCCCACGAACAAAACGGACCAACCGTCCGCTCCTCGGCACTAAGCCTAAAAATCTAAGTGCCAAGGAACTTACAAAGGCCGAGCGCAGACCTCGCCAAACACGTTCCCCAAGAACAAACGAAGTAAAAAATGAACAAGCTCGGCCAACAACAAACTTTCGTTCAAGACGCATCAAAAGAAATAAAACGAGAATTTCCATTAAGTATAAAGGATACGTTTACAAAGCATGAACATAAAAACAGTACAAAAGAAGAAGAAAGGAAAAGATCGGCACAACAGATCATCCACGATCGGCTCATCATCCGCTTTAATACTCGGACGGCACGAATTGACCCGAAGTACCAGCGTCCAGTTTGGCAGCCTCATCCGCCAGAGGTCCGAACTCCGACTCGAGCTTGTTCGCCGTCACCACCTCCTCCTGACCGATCTCCGCCTCAACTTGCTCCACATCAACCGGCACTTCTCGACCCAGTCAGAAGGAACGGCAACACCGGCTCTCATAAGTGTCTCGTAAGAGTCACGAACGGCAACCGCCTGATTCAGAGTCAAAACGCGAGGAATCACCCGGTCCTGATCGGCAAGGAAGGTTTTAACCTTCTTCAAACGAGGCCAGAAGATATCGACCGTCTCCCTCTTCGCCTGACGAACCTCCAAAGCGACTCAGTCCTCTTGGCTTCATCCGCCGATCGCCTTTCAAGCTTGGCAATCTTCGACTTCAGCCTCTCATTCTCAGCACCACGAGAGTCGGCATCCAAACGAGCCAAGGCAAGATCGGCTTCACTCCGCTCAAGGCCACTCTCCTTAAGAGCAAGAATGCCCTTGAGCTCGGCGACCTGGGACTCCGGCTCGGCGTTCCTCTCCTTCACCTCAACCAAGTCTGCACGACCCTTTGCCGATCTAGCAGACATCTCCCGGCGGTAGTAATCGATCAAAGCATTGTTACTTGCGACCGATTGGAAGGTATGACGGGCCATCTGCCGGAAAAGACGCTTCTCCTCTAATGACACTAGAGGAGACGGTTCCGAAATACAGTCCGGCTGGAGACTGTAATACAGATCGCCTAGGCCGACGTTGCTGCCCAAGAAACGATGACAGCCTTCATAGTGAAAGTCGAAGACTTCCATAGCCCCCTCAGGCTTTACATCCACGTCAGCGTCAAGATCGGCGGCTCCGCCAGCCTCTTTGCCTGTATCGGCGCCCACTTCCTCTCCCTCGACTGCCCCCGTCTCGGCCATCTCCCCATACTCGGCAGAGGATGTCCGCCTCCTCTTCCTCAGACCACCCGAGGACCCCGGCACGTCGATCTCGCCGCCGAGCTCGGTGAAAGGGAAGACAGGCGTTTCCTGCGAAGAGATAGGAGGATCGTCCCGCAGCTCCTCTTCGGAAAACGGTTCGCTGGTGGGAGTGATGGGTTCCCTCAGACCCGTCTCCGGATCTACCCGAGTGAAACCCGGATGTTCGGCATACCAAGGGTCTGCCCGCTCGGCGGCCACGCGATCGCCGATCGTCACCACGGTCTTAGATGAAGACCCGGATGCCGTTTTCTCCTTCTTCCTCTCCGCGTGCTTCCCGGCTGAGGCGCTCTTCTTCCTCTTCTTCCCCACCACTTTCTTACCATCGGCCGTCACCTCTTCTACCGGGCCCGGCACCTCTTGCCTGTAGCGAGGCAAATTCAAAGTAAGCTTCCCCATTGGCTTCTGTTTCTTCAAACGCCAAGAAGCTGAGAGAACAAGGCAGATCAGCATCTCGGAAACAGATCGGCAACTACAAACGACATATGTTTACCTGACGCGATGCGAGGCCACTGAGCTTTGATCCGCGTCTCGGCGATATCCTCCCACTTCCTCTTCCCGTACTCGGAAAGCCGACGAACGTCCTCGTAAAAGTTAGCTGGAGGGTTAAGCCAGAAAGGAGGCCGAACTGAAAAGGAAAGAGAAGAAAAAAGAAAATGATTATTGCCAAAAAATTGGATCGATCGGCAAGCAAAGAAAACAAAAACAAATATACTAAGGCATCCTATAAGGTTTTGGCCGAGCTATCTACCAAAGATCGGACTCCACTCGTTCCGGTATCGCCTGTCCAGGTCGGGAACAGAGGCTTCGTTCACGCGAATGAAGAAATACTCGTTGATCCAGTTCCTCGTCTTGCTAGGATGACCAGTTATCATCCCATACTTCGGGTTTATACTGACATACATGGTCCCGGGAGTGCTCTGGTTGACAGCAATGGACGACATCGACTCGTAAAAGTCCAGATTGAGTTCCATCCCCAGTTCGGCAGCCAGAACCACCGTGCCCGTGATATTGCGAACACCCGCCGGACAAAGTTGAGAAAAAGCGATCCGAACATCCTCACAGTACGTGACGAACAGCTTCGGAAGCGGGAAGAACATATGCGACTCCTTGAACCAAAATTTATAGGCTATAAACCAGCCCGGCGGCGCTCTCCACATACGCTCGTCATCTTCAGGAAGGTGCATTTCCAGACCAGACACGCTGGCGTGATCACGACGAACCATCAAAAGATCGTCGATCGTACCCTAGATTCCTCAGATCCGTCGGCTTCCTCTTCACCTTTGGCTGTTTCGGCTCAGCCTCGAGTTCCCCCTGACCGCCGGGATTGGCCTTTTCTCTCTGCCGAACCGCAGCCCTTTCAGCAGCCCTTTTCCCCTTGGCTATCGAAGCCTCCCTCTCCTTGGCGATCGCGTCTTTCTTCTCTTTGGTGATCTCGGCTTCCTTCTTCTTCCTGGCGACCTCGGCTGCCTCCTCGTTTTGAACAGACATTTTCCTCTTCCCCTCTGCAATCTCAGCCGCCCTCTTCCTCTCGGCGATCCCAGCCTTCCTGGATGCTGCCTCCTCATAGTCATGTGTAGAACCTATTAATCCATGTTTGGGTAAGTATGGGTCCATCTAGTTCATCTTATACACTACAAGTGAGTTTCCACAATTGGAGTCACAGAGGTACATTTCGGACTCCTTACCTCTTCCGGTTCCCAAATTAGGTCCATTTGATGTTCCTCCCTTGGATTGAGACCGTTTCACTCATGTTTGTCCTCATAGTCATGTGTAGAACCTATTAATCCATGTTTGGGTAAGTATGGGTCCATCTAGTTCATCTTATACACTACAAGTGAGTTTCCACAATGTGGAGTCACAGAGGTACATTTCGGACTCCTTACCTCTTCCGGTTCCCAAATTAGGTCCATTTGATGTTCCTCCCTTGGATTGAGACCGTTTCACTCATGTTTGTCCTCATAGTCATGTGTAGAACCTATTAATCCATGTTTGGGTAAGTATGGGTCCATCTAGTTCATCTTATACACTACAAGTGAGTTTCCACAATGTGGAGTCACAGAGGTACATTTCGGACTCCTTACCTCTTCCGGTTCCCAAATTAGGTCCATTTGATGTTCCTCCCTTGGATTGAGACCGTTTCACTCATGTTTGTCCTCATAGTCATGTGTAGAACCTATTAATCCATGTTTGGGTAAGTATGGGTCCATCTAGTTCATCTTATACACTACAAGTGAGTTTCCACAATGTGGAGTCACAGAGGTACATTTCGGACTCCTTACCTCTTCCGGTTCCCAAATTAGGTCCATTTGATGTTCCTCCCTTGGATTGAGACCGTTTCACTCATGTTTGTCCTCATAGTCATGTGTAGAACCTATTAATCCATGTTTGGGTAAGTATGGGTCCATCTAGTTCATCTTATACACTACAAGTGAGTTTCCACAATGTGGAGTCACAGAGGTACATTTCGGACTCCTTACCTCTTCCGGTTCCCAAATTAGGTCCATTTGATGTTCCTCCCTTGGATTGAGACCGTTTCACTCATGTTTGTCCTCATAGTCATGTGTAGAACCTATTAATCCATGTTTGGGTAAGTATGGGTCCATCTAGTTCATCTTATACACTACAAGTGAGTTTCCACAATGTGGAGTCACAGAGGTACATTTCGGACTCCTTACCTCTTCCGGTTCCCAAATTAGGTCCATTTGATGTTCCTCCCTTGGATTGAGACCGTTTCACTCATGTTTGTCCTCATAGTCATGTGTAGAACCTATTAATCCATGTTTGGGTAAGTATGGGTCCATCTAGTTCATCTTATACACTACAAGTGAGTTTCCACAATGTGGAGTCACAGAGGTACATTTCGGACTCCTTACCTCTTCCGGTTCCCAAATTAGGTCCATTTGATGTTCCTCCCTTGGATTGAGACCGTTTCACTCATGTTTGTCCTCATAGTCATGTGTAGAACCTATTAATCCATGTTTGGGTAAGTATGGGTCCATCTAGTTCATCTTATACACTACAAGTGAGTTTCCACAATGTGGAGTCACAGAGGTACATTTCGGACTCCTTACCTCTTCCGGTTCCCAAATTAGGTCCATTTGATGTTCCTCCCTTGGATTGAGACCGTTTCACTCATGTTTGTCCTCATAGTCATGTGTAGAACCTATTAATCCATGTTTGGGTAAGTATGGGTCCATCTAGTTCATCTTATACACTACAAGTGAGTTTCCACAATGTGGAGTCACAGAGGTACATTTCGGACTCCTTACCTCTTCCGGTTCCCAAATTAGGTCCATTTGATGTTCCTCCCTTGGATTGAGACCGTTTCACTCATGTTTGTCCTCATAGTCATGTGTAGAACCTATTAATCCATGTTTGGGTAAGTATGGGTCCATCTAGTTCATCTTATACACTACAAGTGAGTTTCCACAATGTGGAGTCACAGAGGTACATTTCGGACTCCTTACCTCTTCCGGTTCCCAAATTAGGTCCATTTGATGTTCCTCCCTTGGATTGAGACCGTTTCACTCATGTTTGTCCTCATAGTCATGTGTAGAACCTATTAATCCATGTTTGGGTAAGTATGGGTCCATCTAGTTCATCTTATACACTACAAGTGAGTTTCCACAATGTGGAGTCACAGAGGTACATTTCGGACTCCTTACCTCTTCCGGTTCCCAAATTAGGTCCATTTGATGTTCCTCCCTTGGATTGAGACCGTTTCACTCATGTTTGTCCTCATAGTCATGTGTAGAACCTATTAATCCATGTTTGGGTAAGTATGGGTCCATCTAGTTCATCTTATACACTACAAGTGAGTTTCCACAATGTGGAGTCACAGAGGTACATTTCGGACTCCTTACCTCTTCCGGTTCCCAAATTAGGTCCATTTGATGTTCCTCCCTTGGATTGAGACCGTTTCACTCATGTTTGTCCTCATAGTCATGTGTAGAACCTATTAATCCATGTTTGGGTAAGTATGGGTCCATCTAGTTCATCTTATACACTACAAGTGAGTTTCCACAATGTGGAGTCACAGAGGTACATTTCGGACTCCTTACCTCTTCCGGTTCCCAAATTAGGTCCATTTGATGTTCCTCCCTTGGATTGAGACCGTTTCACTCATGTTTGTCCTCATAGTCATGTGTAGAACCTATTAATCCATGTTTGGGTAAGTATGGGTCCATCTAGTTCATCTTATACACTACAAGTGAGTTTCCACAATGTGGAGTCACAGAGGTACATTTCGGACTCCTTACCTCTTCCGGTTCCCAAATTAGGTCCATTTGATGTTCCTCCCTTGGATTGAGACCGTTTCACTCATGTTTGTCCTCATAGTCATGTGTAGAACCTATTAATCCATGTTTGGGTAAGTATGGGTCCATCTAGTTCATCTTATACACTACAAGTGAGTTTCCACAATGTGGAGTCACAGAGGTACATTTCGGACTCCTTACCTCTTCCGGTTCCCAAATTAGGTCCATTTGATGTTCCTCCCTTGGATTGAGACCGTTTCACTCATGTTTGTCCTCATAGTCATGTGTAGAACCTATTAATCCATGTTTGGGTAAGTATGGGTCCATCTAGTTCATCTTATACACTACAAGTGAGTTTCCACAATGTGGAGTCACAGAGGTACATTTCGGACTCCTTACCTCTTCCGGTTCCCAAATTAGGTCCATTTGATGTTCCTCCCTTGGATTGAGACCGTTTCACTCATGTTTGTCCTCATAGTCATGTGTAGAACCTATTAATCCATGTTTGGGTAAGTATGGGTCCATCTAGTTCATCTTATACACTACAAGTGAGTTTCCACAATGTGGAGTCACAGAGGTACATTTCGGACTCCTTACCTCTTCCGGTTCCCAAATTAGGTCCATTTGATGTTCCTCCCTTGATTGAGACCGTTTCACTCATGTTTGTCCTCATAGTCATGTGTAGAACCTATTAATCCATGGGTAAGTAGTAAGGTCCATCTAGTTCATCTTATACACAAAGTGAGTTTCCTCAATGGAGATTGAGCGCAGAGGTACATTTCGGACTCCTTACACTCTTCCCAAATTTGGTCCATTTGATGTTCCTCCCTTGGATTGAGACCGTTTCATCATGTTTGTCCTCATAGTCATGTGTAGAACTATTAATCCATGTTCTGGGTAAGTATGGGTCCATCTAGTTCATCTTATACACTACAAGTGATTTCCACAATGTGGAGTCACAGAGGTACATTTCGGACTCCTTACCTCTTCCGTTCCCAAATTTGGTCCATTTGATGTTCCTCCCTTGGATTGAGACCGTTTCATCATGTTTGTCCTCATAGTCATGTGTAGAACCTATTAATCCATGTTTGGTAAGTATGGGTCATCTAGTTCATCTTATACACTACAAGTGAGTTTCCACAATGTGGAGTCACAGAGGTACATTTCGGACTCCTTACAACTTCCGATTCCCAAATTAGGTTCATTTGATAAGTATGGGTCATCTAGTTCATCTTATACTACAAGTGAGTTTCCACAATCTGAGGCACGTACATTTCGGACTCCTTACCTCTTCCGGTTCCCAAATTTGTCCATTTGATGTTCCTCCCTTGGATTAGACCGTTTCACTCATGTTTGTCCTCATAGTCATGTGTAGAACCTATTAATCCATGTTTGGATAAGTATGGGTCCATCTAGTTCATCTTATACACTACAAGTGAGTTTCCACAATGTGGAGTCACAGAGGTACATTTCGGACTCCTTACCTCTTCCGGTTCCCAATATTGCCATTTGATGTTCCTCCTTGGATTGAGACCGTTTCACTCATGTTTATCCTCATAGTCATGTGTAGAACCTATTAATCCATGTTTGGGTAAGTATGGGTCCATCTAGTTCATCTTATACACTACAAGTGAGTTTCCACAATGTGGAGTCACAGAGGTACATTTCGGACTCCTTACCTCTTCCGGTTCCCAAATTAGGTCCATTTGATGTTCCTCCCTTGGATTGAGACCGTTTCACTCATGTTTGTCCTCATAGTCATGTGTAGAACCTATTAAATCTTTTGGATAAGTATGGGTCCATCTAGTTCATCTTATACACTACAAGTGAGTTTCCACAATGTGGAGTCACAGAGGTACATTTCGGACTCCTTACCTCTTCTGGTTCCCAAATTAGGTCCATTTGATGTTCCTCCCTTGGATTGAGACCGTTTCACTCATGTTTGTCCTCATAGTAATGTGTAGAACCTATTAATCCATGTTTGGATAAGTATGGGTCCATCTAGTTCATCTTATACACTACAAGTGAGTTTCCACAATGTGAGTCACAGAGGTACATTTCGACTCCTACCTCTTCCGGTTCCCAAATTAGGTCCATTTGATGTTCCTCCCTTGGATTGAGACCGTTTCACTCATGTTTGTCCTCATAGTCATGTGTAGAACCTATTAATCCATGTTTGGCTAAGTATGGGTCCATCTAGTTCATCTTATACACTACAAGTGAGTTTCCACAATGTGGAGTCACAGAGGTACATTTCGGACTCCTTACCTCTTCCGGTTCCCAAATTAGGTCCATTTGATGTCCTCCTTGGATTGAGACCGTTTCACTCATTTTGTCCTCATAGTCATGTAGAACCTATTAATCCATGTTTGTGTAACTATGGGTCCATCAGTTCATCTTATACACTACAAGTGAGTTTCCACAATGTGGAGTCACAGAGGTACATTTCGGACTCCTACCTCTTCCGGTTCCCAAATTAGGTCCATTTGATGTTCCTCCCTTGATTGAGACCGTTTCACTCATGTTTGTCCATAGTCATGTGTAGAACCTATTAATACCATGTTTAGGTAAGTATGGGTCCATCTAGTTCACTTATACACTACAAGAGTTTCCACAATGTGGACACAGAGGTACATTCGGACTCCTACCTCTTCCGGTTCCCAAATTTGGTCCATTTGATGTTCCTCCCTTGGATTGAGACCGTTTCACTCATGTTTGTCCTCATAGTCATGTGGAGAACTTAATCCATGTTTGGATAAGTATGGGTCCATTGTTCATAGTTTTTCTTTCCATTTATGGATTCATTTGCTTCTTCTTGCACGTTATAGTTTTCCCAATTTGGCAAGCTCGAAGGTAGCTTCGTCAATATTAATTTTTTCTTTTCTTTTCATTTTCTGTAGCCATATGTTTATTTTCCCGAGAAATTTTTATCCACACCCAGATCTTTAAAAATCTCAACTCTGAGTCTCTCTGATACTTACAAACCACTCATGCTTTTGTTCCACCAAATCTGGAATTAACCAAATATATTTACTTTCCCTCTTCTGCAAAATTTCATAGCTTCACAAAAAAATATATTCCCTTTATTGACTCACCACCCAGATCTTGCCTAGATTTTTACTCTGGATTTTCTCAAATTCCTCTCCAAAAGGTTGAAACTTTCCCAGATTCCTTGAAGTGTGGGTCTAAGAAATGCTTCAAAGAAATTCGGATGAATTCTCTAATCAAGATAAAAATGAAGTATCATTTGACAGTGATTATTGTGTTCTTCCTTTGATTCTCTTATCTCTTCAATAATCCCAGTTTTTTTTCTCAATTTTGGGAACTCTGTCGGTATGATTTTTTCTTACAAATCGTAAAAGAAGAAAAAAAACAGAGCTAGTTTTTAGATTTTTTTTACGGACATGGAGATTCTGAGACCGACGACGTCGCACGTCTCCGGTGGGAACTGGCTCATGGAGGAGACGAAGAGCAACGTCCCCGTCGCCGCTTCCGGCGAGGTTGTCACGTGGACGGCGGCGGAGAACAAGGCTTTCGAGAATGCTCTGGCGGTTTACGACGACAACACTCCTGATCGGTGGCAGAAAGTAGCGGCGGTGATTCCGGGGAAGACCGTGAGTGACGTCATCAAACAGTACAACGAGCTGGAAGCTGACCTCAGCAGCATCGAGGCCGGTTTAATCCCGGTCCCTGGTTACATCACCTCACCTTTCACTCTGGATTGGGCCGGCGGTGACGGCGGCGGATGTAACGGGTTTAAACCGGGTCACCCGGTCGGTAATAAACGCTCGTCGTCGGCAGGTAGGTCGCCGGAGCTGGAGCGGAAGAAAGGTGTTCCTTGGACGGAAGAAGAACACAAGTAAGTCTCTGTTCTTTTTCCGGTTTATTGGGAATTGAAATCAAACAGGAATAAAAAGGATTTTCTAGCGCAATGGTAAATAATTAGGTAAAAAATAAGAAAATCAATCTTATTATCAAGAATTTGTGAGAGAGGTGAATTTTTCATAAATTTTGGTCACTAATCATTCAAAATCGTAAAATAGTTGAACATAAATCGTGAAATTATTTGAAAGAGATCCAACATTTACATCACTAGTTTATAAAAGCGACAAGTGGATATTATTGTGTAATACTCCTTCCGTTTCTTTTTACTTGTTGTTTTTGGAGATTTCACGCAGATTAATAAAACAGATTAAAATTTTTATTATATCCTTAAAAAGCAAATTGACTATTAATATTCTTCATTAGATCAAGATTAAACTAGGTATTTAATATTAAATTTTGTATTGGAAAGTGAAAACGACAACTATTTTGAATAAAAAAAATAAGGCTAGAATGACAAGTATTTTGAAACGGAGGAGTATATAACTTTATGAAAATATCTTTGATTCGATATTTGTCTATTCCTAATGGTTTTGAAGAAATACATGCATAATCGTAGTTTGGTTTAACATACGTTGCTATTATTCAATTATGAAACCTAACTTTGAAAATATATTACTTGGATAAAGTTTCAATATCTACATTTTGATATTATTTTATATTGTAATGTATAAAATTTTATGAAAATACATCTTTGATTCAATATCAGGCTATTTCTGATGGGTTTGAAGAAATACGGCAAAGGAGATTGGAGGAACATATCTCGAAACTTTGTGATAACGCGAACCCCAACGCAAGTCGCTAGTCACGCCCAAAAATACTTTATCCGGCAGCATTCCGGCGGCAAGGACAAGAGACGAGCAAGCATTCACGACATAACCACCGTGAATCTCGAAGACGAAGCTTCTTTGGAGACCAACAAGAGCTCCATCGTTGGACGAGAGGAGCGTTCGAGGCTAACTGCGTTTCCTTGGAGCCATACGGACAACAACGGAACGCATGCGGACGCCTTCAACATAACGATTGGAAACGCTATTAGTGGCGTTCACTCGTACGGCCAGGCTCTGCTAGGACCGTTTAACAACGCAGATTCTTGCTACGACGCACCAAACACAATGTTTCAGCTATAGCAGCGAATGGTGGTGATCTCTAATTTAAGGGTGTAAGTGAAATTCTTAATTTTTTTCCCATGGACTAAACAATCGTATTTGATAATTGTGAAATAAACGTCCATTGTTTTTAATCCCAAATTGAAATACAAAAGTTAATAAAAGTATTAGTGCCTAGTTTTTGAGTTAAACTGTTTAGTATATTCTTTTTTTTTTTCCTTGACATTATACGGATTTGAATATAGATGGTGAGACGATGGATGGCAATCAGCCCCTTCAAACAAATACAGCAACAGTATATTATACAAAAAATCAAGATGTAAATCCAATTGTGTATAAATTTTAGTTGTTGAAGAAATAATAAAATAAAAGTATATGTTATACAAGTTGCAGCGAAAAGGTTCAAAAAGACACAAACTTCTAGTGTCAAAATTTTGTCGTTTAACGTTTGAACAACGTATACATCACATATGGCATTATTCATTGTTCGTCTCAATCAACCAAAACTATGCTTTCAACAACCACTTGAAGTTATAACAACGGACAATGTTTGACACTAGAAGTTTGTGTCTATAGACAACGATGCAATTAATTTCCTACATTCTAGTCTATAGACACTAATATATAAAATGTTTCCCTTTTTTTTGCATAACCGAGGAATTCAGGAATTCTTCTATCCATAATCTTGTAAACTTTAAACCACCTTTTTAACCATAAAATTGGCGATAGTTTTCTAAATCTCTTGATAACCAAAGGGATGTTAAATCTTAGTCTATGTGTAACGATAGGACCGGACCGCCTTCTATTTTGGATAATATCTAGCAATAGCAGGCGATGGCAAATCTCAATAATCCTTATCTTTCTGTTTCTTAATTTGATGAAAGGTACATAAAATACTAAAAGGCTAAAACTGAAACTTGTAAAGAATGTAAACTTGACCAATACCAAGCCATCATACATAAAAACCAACATAAACAAAACTATAAAAACCCTAAAAACTAATTAAGCTGCCTCACTCAAATCGGTTCTTCCCTCAACTTCATCACCTCCAAGTATGGTTAAACGGACTAAATCCCGCAAATGGGTTAGCATTAAAAGCCGCAGTCCTCTGTGCAACCGGTTCAGGATTATAACAAGGTTGTGCTTGCCTCTGCATCAACTGAGTACCATCGTTTCCGTTTGGCATCATCAAGCCTTGAGTTAACCCGAAGTTGGTTAAATAATTCTCCTCAAGATTTGGGTCCATTTGATTCTGATCATCAGGAGATGGTAAAAGCGAGAAACCCATATTATGATAACCAGGGAGCATGCCTTGATGAATCTGTTGCTTCTGGTCAGCAAGATAATGTCTCATGTAATCTTGATCCATAAGCATCTGCGGGATTGGTGTCTCTATGGCTTGATGCTGATTCCTAATCATAGTACGTTTCTGTCTCATCAGAGCTTCATGTAACTTGTATTCCACGGCATAGAGAACCTGACGTAGCTGCTCTTGTGAGCACTTGTCTAGCTTCTCCTCCCAGCAACAATACTTAGTATTATTACTCTTCACTCTCTTCTTACAATCCTCCTTCTCTTTTGCCTTCCCCAAGTCGTTAACAAAAGTCTCAACTTGGGTTTCTTTCCCGCAGCCGTTCGACGCTAAGTCTTTGTACTTGCGTATGATTTCTCTGACTTTGGCCTCGTCCCTCGGCCATATCTCTGGCTCGGAAACCTTTGTATCGGTCGCCTTGGTGGGACCGTAGACGATGAGACATGTCTGGACGCCGCACAGTGTTGAGAACTCCTCTGCCTTCTTGTAAAGACAAGCTTTCCTCTTTTTGTAAGTTGTTATCCTTGTCTTATCATTCTCTATCCTTCGTAGGTCCACTACTTTCTTCTGAGCCATCCTTTGTAACCTGATTTATNTAGACCCAACCTAAATGCTGGCTCTGATTAACGATTATGTAGATCAGGACGGAAGTTAGGAGGATTAATTGTAATCGATTCAAAGACAGTGTCGCGAGAATAATGGGGAGATGGTGGTGATGAACCGAGAAAACCACCTTCGGAAAAAAGTGGTAATCGTGATGAGAAACGAATCGAATCACGAATCACAACGCCGGGGAATTAAAATTCCTTCCGCCGGCGTTGCTTCCCTTTCTATGGGCTTTGTAAGATTGGTGAGGTGTGTAACACCAATAAAAAAGACAAGACACAAAGACACTAAGAAAATAATATTTGACTTTAATTTTTTGATAAAGCTATATGAACACAGAACTTATTAAAATGTATAATTTTTTTTTACGTCATATATAATTTTTTTTTTAAGAATGTGAGTGTAATTATTAATTAACGAATAAAACAAATAAGTTAAAATAAATAGGATTGTCTTTTTTTAAAAATATTTCAATTATGAATTTGCTTTAATCTGACCATATACACAAAAATATAATTTATAATAAAAGATAATAGTATTAACAACAGTCTAAACACATCACAAATGATAATAGTTTAATTTTTAAAGTACAAATTTATTAAATAAATAATATGTGTCACACATAAATAATAGGTGTTTCACCTATAAATAATTATAAATAAAATATTTTTAACTAATTAGTTCAATAACAAACAAATCTTTCTATATTTTATCCTTTCAATGTTCATCCTATAACATATATGATTTAATATTAGATTTTTGAAATAATTATTTTTAATAAATTTATGAATTGTCAAATGTGTTTGGGAATTCTAGTTAGAGTAATCAAAATAGATAATACTGAAAATAAATATGCTTGACAATGAATATAGAAATAAATCAAAATTAATAAGGTAAGAAAAATTATAGAAGTGACAAATCAACAAAAATAGTTTCAATGTTTAGGTACGATATATCATAAAAATTTGTAGAAAACAAATTAGTTTCAGCGCGATTTTGTTAACTCTTTAGAACAATAATAACTATTTAGTATTATTATTATAATATTGCTAAATTTTTTATTCCCTTTGTTCTTTAATGAGTAGTATTTAAGAAGGTATTTTTTTTTTTTGGTCGTACACTGGGAAACAAAAGGTGTCTCCCAATAATTTATTAAAAAATAGAGTTCAATTACACACGGATTCTTCTTGGTCTTGTAGACCCAAGTTCATCCGTCTCAAACAAAGAAAATACATCTAAAGGAGCGGCCTCTAACGTATGAAACCCTCCCGGCAACGAAAAAGCTTAGTTCGCCAATCCATCTGCAAGACAACTGGCCTCCCTATACACATGAGAAATCCGGACTAACCAGCTCTTTGCAAGAAAGCCGTGGCACAAACATATCAGGAACGACAGTGGATGAGTCTCACTAATCCCTGTCCGAAGAAAACCCACTATCAACTCCGAGTCAACCTCCAGCTCCACCCGAGAACACCGCTTCTGAGCACTATTTTATTTCATAAATAGGTGGTGTTTACATATTTCAAAGAAAAAATTAATTATTTTTTGTTGTCTTACAGTTTGAATTCTACATACTGACAAATCTGAAAGTGAAGTATTTTGGGATTGATTTTAAAACATGTTTATTTTTTTTTAAATGATTTCTTATTTTAAAACAAACGAAGTATTATGTAAAGTAAATGATATGTATTGCAAATAAATTTGAAAAAAACATTATATAAAATGAGTTATTGCGCGATTTCGCGCGGGTTCAAGTCCTAGTTACTTTAGTGGAAAACTAATAAAGAACTACGTTTATAATTTATTTACCTATTTACCTATTATATGTAAATTTTATTGAAACAAAAAGTTTGGTCATTTTAACATATTATGATATATGTATGTTATAAAAATACAAAAGAAAAACATGAAAAAATAATCAATGATTATTATGGTCTACCATAAAAAAAATATATAAAGAGTTATATATTATTTTCTACAGTGTTCTGAGTGAAAATGTGATTTTAATGTTTAAGAATTTTACAGTCGAGACAAAATATTATAATCTAAAGAAAGTGAGAAGAAAAAAAGGTTAAACATGCTAAATTTTGGGAAGAAAAAAATGAAGATGAAATGTGGATTTAACATATCGACAATGTGAAAAATGTTTTGGTGAATAATATGTCCACCAATATTTAAAATATCTAACCAAATTAGGATATTATATTATTTAGTGTTAAAATAAAATACTTATGTGATCAAATCAGAAAACAATTAATAAAAACTTGATATAGGTTTAGTCCCGCGCAACGCGCAAGCTCATTTTCTACTATACATAAATAAGTACCCAAATATTCACAAGTTATTTATTTTTTATTTTAAAAAATACTGAAATAAATCAAGGAACAAAAACAAACAATATGCTTCTTATATATGTTCAACAAATTATAAAACAGAATTAGAAAATAAATATTTTATTTATTCAAAATAATATAAAAATGACATGTTAATCCATAATAATTTATATAAAACTACAATTTGCAGTAAATATTACCCCGTGCCTTAATGTGCGGGAGATCATCTAGTTTCACATTAAAGAATCAACAGATAATACTTACATGTATGCTCTTCTTGACCTAATCAAGACACTGTGCAAATCTCCTACGAAGATCATCATGGAAGACCTAATCAAAGCAGACAATACACTTTCGGATCTGATAAACGCTGGCTTAAACTTGGATTGGTTTCGTCAGAAGTTGGATCACGCTTTGGAAAAACAGATAGCTTACGACACACGGATTTGAGAACTCGAGAAGCAAGTCATGAAGCGAAAGCTGGCATTGGCAGAACTTGAAAGCGACCTAGACAAAGAGAAAGCCGCACCAACGGCTGCATTGATGTTGCTTGACTGAAATTATAGCAGAAGCTGTTGCTTCTTCTTAACTAATTAGGTCAAGAATTTGCTCTCCATTATAGGAAGTTAGTTAGGAATATGTTTTACTTTCACACTTTTTATTGAACTTTCTTTTCTTGAGAAACGAAACGAGAGCCTTATTATTATTATTATTATTATTATTATTATTATTATTATTATTATTATTATTATTATTATTATTATTATTATTATTATTATTATTATTATTATTATTATTATTATTATTATTATTATTATTATTTTTTGTCAACAGCCTATATCGGTTCCGAAAGCGCAACCGATGGAACAGAGTTTACATAATATAAATCATAAGGCAGATCTCGAGTACTTTGTGCTAACTTGTCCGCCTTCGTGTTTTTTTCCTTGGGATATGAGTTAAGGAAAACGCCTGAAACTTCCTCCTGCACTTCTTCACCTCTTCGAGGAGAATTTCGAACGCCACTCTTCAAGTTTAGATAGCATCTTCATCAAATCAGAACAGTCAGTTTGAAAATTCATTTGCCGTTTATTATGGACTATCATACTTTGCATAGCCAATACCAGTGTTTCCAGTTAGGTTTGTAACAGGGATAGACCCCACCGTAGGTTACTAGCCCCTACTAATGTTAACCCTGATCCCGAGTCGAAATATACCAACCCAGTCCCGCTCGACATTCTGTGTCCTTCCACGACCCATCTATTTAGCACCATGCGCCGGGTGGTGTAGAATTTAGATGAAGTTTTGTACTCACAGGCGCCATATCTGACAGCGTCTGAGCAAAAGCCTATGCACGGGCCTCTATTATCACTGAGTCCAGGACATCCCTCGGGTCCTTATCGTCATTCAATTTTTTTTTTTTTCGACCTTTCCAAATAACCATTGTAACCATTGATATATTAACATGTCGTCATCATCTGGAAGATTCCAGAAAAGATGTGCCATATTAGTAAACAAAGCTCCAATAGGAAAATGTTGGAGAGGTTAAAACGCTTATGTTAGAACTTTACACACTCTATTTTTTTTCTTTTTTTCGTGTGATAACCTCGAAGTAGCTCGGGCCGAAACCTTAATCTCCGTAGGCCCAGAGTCAGCCTTTAATGTATTCCCTTTGGGAATACCCCTCCTCCCAAGTGACTTGAACGACCTCTTGTTACCAGACCTCTTGTTGAGTTGAGGTTCTCTCTTGTTTATATTTTTAGCGGAATCAGTGTTACAAGTCGAAAGCTAATAAATTTTATCTATTGCATTTCGACTTCCGATATGGGATACAAATAAGACTCACATAAATCAACAACTTTTGAAGGTTTAGCACACATATAACTTTGACATAATCTATTATATAACAAGAGGCCAATTTTCTTCAGTACAATTTTATTGAAATGCCACATGGCACTCTCTCCGTCGTCAACAGGAGAGAGCTTCTTATGTAGAAATCTGTATTTTTTGACAGAAACCTAAGCGTTGAGGAAGAATGAATCGCCATTGCTGTTTTTGCAATTTTTTTTTTAATTTATTGAAAATGTCACATGGTGCTCTCTCCATCGTCAGCAGGAGAGAGTTGACCTGTTATGTAGACATATGTAATCATATTTTGTAGACGGAAATCTAAGCATTGAAGAAGAATGAATCGTCGATGAGAAGAGCCGTTGCTGTTTTTGCAAACTTTTTTTTTTAATTTATTGAAAATGCCACATGACACTCTCTCCACTGCTGACTTGTCAGTCTGCTGGAGAGAGTTAACCTCTTATTACATAATAGATATGATCAACACAACACAACACAACCGAACAAAACACAAACAGTACGGGGTAATCTGTATACGTTATACAACTACAGCTTGCGAATGAGAAGTGGAGCACCAAACTGTGGATGAAGGGTGAAGATTAATTCAGGCGCATGAACATAGGAAGGAGAGAGCTCGAAGGAGAATCTCTGTAGAATCAAAGTCATAGCCATCTTTGCCTCCAACATAGCAAAGTTTTGTCCGACGCATATCCTCGGGCCCCCTCCAAAGGGAAAGAAGGAGAGTTGGGTCTTTGCTGCCTTAGAGACACCGTCTTTGAATCTCTCAGGCTTAAATTCTGCTGCATCTTCGCCCCAAATATCCGGGTCACGGTGGACTAGCAGAATAGGTAGATGGATCTCAATGCCAGCTGGTAGTGTCAGATCGCCTAGCTTCATCTCTTTGTGAGTGGCTCGGGTCAGCTGGATTACAGAAGGATATAGCCTAAGGACCTCATATTGTATCATAGTCATCTGTGAGGGGATCAAATCATTCAGCAATAATCATTAAAATAAAACAGGACTCATGTCATTTGGACGTTTATAATTCGATTTTTACTCACAACTTTGAGCTGGTTCAGGCCATTTAAATGAGGTTCTTTATCGCCAAAAACTTGCATCACTTCTTCTCGTGCGCGAGCTTGCCAGTCTTGGTGTTGGCTTAACAGCACCATTGTCCAGAGCATAAGTACTGAAGTTGTATCTTGCCCGGCGAAATAGAAAAACTTGCACTCCTCCAACACTTCCTCAGTGCTCATTTTGTGTCCTTTTGCTTGCCCCATATTCGATTCAAGAAGTATATCCAGCAGATCATTGCTTGGTGCTTCCCCAGATTCTCTCGCCCTTAACCTTTTGTTAATGATGATCCCTCTCAGTATAGCTCTGATTTCTCTGTCTGCTGCTTTCATCCTTCTATTATTCTTCGTCGGGAGATAACTATGCGAAAAAAGATCAAGTGTCAATGTCAAAATGTGGGGAGAATATCCAAGAACATGGTTTATAATCTCAGGTAAGTAATCAAGAGTCAATCTCTAAGCGTCTTGTATTAAACCAGACAAGTTGATGTTTTTCATTACTGATATCCAGGGATGAAAACTGTCTTAAAAGCTTGTACGATGAGGTCCAATATTTCTGTTTGGAGCTCAAATACCCTCCGCCCTTCTTTGTAGCTGCTGCCAAAAGCAGTACGAGAGATCACTTCTGCCGTTATACTCACTAGCCAAGGCCAAACGTCCACTTCACGGGACGATCCTTTATCCGGGACTAACTTGTCCCATTCACCAACAACCTCGCTACAACTTTGGTGGAATATAGGTACAATATTCTATACATACAAGTAGAAGGCACGAATTGGGTCAGATCAAAATGAACATACATACATACATACATACATACATAAAGCAATGTAATTTGTTTCCAGGGTTATGAAATAAGAAGCCTAAACCTTAATCTTCTCAAGGTGGAAAGCCGGGTTGATGATTCTTCTGTGTTTTGCCCATTTGTCACCTTCATAACTAAAGACTCCAGTGGCTATGAATTTGGCCAAAGGGAATGAATGCGGCTTTTGGAAATCATAATTTGTGTGGAACACTTCCTTGATTTTCTCAGGATCCATTAACGTGATGACTGGTGTAGTTCCAAGCCATGAAAAGAAAGTCTTTCCTGTTCAAACCACCAAACATATACAAAAGTTGATTATGTTTAAGTTAACACAGATAAATGAAGAGGTATATAAGCTAAACATACTGTGAGTCTTCAGCATTTGCATGTGAAAAGGCCAGAGACGTTCTCGGATATCATCTGTTACTTTGATTGGTTTAGATCTTGCCTCCTTCATCATGTTGGAACTCTTCAACACATCGCCGACGAGAGGCGTGTAAGGCGTTCCCGCAAGACCCTGTCTTCTCAGGCAACTCTCAAGCATTTTTGGTTTAAACCAAATCCAATTCAAAGCTCTCCATACCCACCACGACACAAGAGCTATAGCTATTGATATTGTAACCGATGCAAGTGATATCTCCATTTTGTCTCCCAGAAAAGAGAGAGAGAGGGAGACAGAGAGTTGGATAAACTGCTAACTTTTGACAATGTCGTAGAAGATATTGGTGTGCATGGTAATGAAAAATAAAGTTAGCAGATTACATTGATATATATATAATGTTTTTTTTCCCTTGGAATTTAAGGGGAAGTACCCATTGAGAGGGATGCTCTTAAATACCCCATCTGTATTTTTTGTGTCGGCAATTATTTTGTTTGAGCATTGATCTTGTGCTTAAATTGGAGCCTCACAGTCACATATGCCACCAAGGGCATTTTGGGTTTGTGTGGACTGAAACGCTACAAAGAGTGGAAAAAACATTCATTATGCATGCATGAAGATAATAAGATAATAAATTTGGTAGTTGTGGTCAGACTCTATTATGGATTTCTTACCACAAGAATGCTCTTCGTAAGAAGCCTCAGCTCCACGAGTGAGACAAAACTAGCAAAGATTGGAGAAAAAATGACGCTTTCAAACTCGTACCAAGTGATGATGACAAGTTTCTCAAGATTTCAGTCTATAACCTTTGATAACCACGAGAGGAGAGGATCAGTCTCATCGTAAGAGTTAACAGAATTTAGATGGAAACTGCTGATTTCCGGACTTTCAATGTCACGAATCACACGGTCAACGAATTGTACGGCTGTACAAATCCATAAT
Organism: Microthlaspi erraticum; assembly: GCA_902728155.2. NCBI lineage: Eukaryota > Viridiplantae > Streptophyta > Magnoliopsida > Brassicales > Brassicaceae > Microthlaspi > Microthlaspi erraticum. The sequence goes on from CACVBM020001088.1 coordinate 35,460, forward strand.
CTCTCAGTTCCTTATGACTTACATATTCAAAGTGTAAGGCTGTGACGTTGGTCCACATTTTCATCCATGCCTTTGATAACACATAAGTCCTAACAGCTTCCACAGTTGAGAAGGCTCTTAGGGAAATCGCTAAAGTTATCATTAAGGCTCTCATGCATTGATTATATTTCCCTGATACAGCCGAAAACAGAAAAATCAAAGAGAAGTGCAAAAAAAAAGAACGTTAATTCATAGTGAAAAGAAATAGAAATATAGGTGAAACCAATGTAAAAGCAAAGAAAATATTCAAGGAATCAAGCAAAGATTAGAGAACAACGTAAGGAGTCTTTAAACCGGCATGAACTTGTCTCATTCTTTCCACAGCTCTGTCTGAAGATTCCATCTGCTTCGACTGATCTTGGTGTTTCCTCTTCCGTTTCTCTTCCTTCCTCTTCCCAGGTTTCTTCCCATGGAATCCGTGACACAGTAACCGAAACGCATCTTTCTCAGTCAACATCCCTGCCATGCTCATCCACTCTCTCAATCCGAATGTCCTTAAAAGCATCTCTGAATCTGTCATCTCCATAATTGTCCGTAACACCTCCTACAACAAGCTTGCCTTTCTTCTCCTTGAAAGTTCCTTGCTCTCTGAGACGCTTTAATGCGCCTGATAAACCTGTACCAACCTCAACCTCACGCATCACTCCAATCTCTAACATCATCAATTGCCTCATCTTCATCAATGGAACAAACCTTGTGAAACACGTCTCTTCGTCTCTCTGATGATTCAATTTTGCTTTGATCCTCATCTCTTGAAGAACCGAGATCATGGTCAGCTTCCACCGACCTTGAAGCAAGACCTTCGTTTTTTGGAGCGATATTTACTACCAATTTCTTGTTCTTCCTCATCTGAATTCTTCTTCATAGCAATATTGAGCTGAGACATTCTTATGGAAATCCCCGCTGATGAGATCGAGAACCCCAAAAAATTGTGAAATAAGAATGACAACTCCAAACGCTGAAAATTCCATATATATAAGAGAGATCTAGGTCATAACGAAACTAACTGATTTAGAATCCAAACAAGAATATGAAAATTATATGAGAGGAAAAAAGAAGAAGGCAATCTCCAAATTCCACGTGTCACGTGAATTCGGCGACAACTGCAACATTCAGCGATTTCAAACGGCAATCATGTTTGTAAGAATTTCCAGGGATTATCATCTTATGATAGTAGAAAAATGGGAATGGATCCTTCTTCGGTAGTCCTCTGGAGAGTAGTAGCTATCACTATGAGTCTGAGTTATAGTTCTATATACTAGTTTGGATATGATTGGAAAAATTGCTTGGAAATAGTAAATTTAATTATATGTGTCTAAAAATCTTGGAACAAATTTATTTGACAAACATCAAAAGGGTTTACGGAGTTAGATCTTGTGGAGGATAAGATGAGCACCAAATTGTGGGTGAGTGGTCATGACTGAGTACGGCGCATGAACATAGGAAGGAGAGAGCTCCAAGGAGAATCTCTGTAGAATCAATGCCATAGCCATCTTTGCCTCCAACATAGCAAAGTTCTGTCCAATGCAGATCCTTGGTCCCCATGCAAAGGGAAAGAAAGAGAGTTGGCTCTTTGTTGCCTTTGAGATACCGTCTTTGAATCTCTCAGGCTTGAATTCCGCTGCATCGTTTCCCCACAGCTCTGTGTCGAGTTGGAGTAGTAGAATAGGTAGACTTATCTGAACGCCGCCCGGTAGTGTCAGGTCGCCTAGCTTCATCTCTTTGTGAATGGCTCTGGTCAGCTGTGCCACTGGAGGATATAGCCTAAGGACCTCATTGAGTATCATCGTCATCTGCGAGGGATTCAATATTTTTCAGCAGAACATAAGGTAAGGACTTAACACTACAAGAATATTGAGTTTTAATAGCACAATAATATAGCGTTTTTGGTAAAAGTGCTATAGTTATTATACCTCTATGTTTTAGATAGCGCTTCTATTTTTGTAAACGCTATCATAACTGTTGGTTAAAAAATAAAATTATGCGTATCATTTATAAATTAAAAGGTCATTTTTAATAGCATTGCAAACGTTATAATAGTGTTGAGAGGAAAACCAAATTTTCGTTCCCCGGCACTTCGAAAAAAATAAGGTTTCAAAATGGGCTCCAAAATAGAAAATCCCCAATTACTCAGACCTAAAATTTCATGTTCTTCCCCTTTACCTCTCCTTTCCTCTCGATTCTCACAGTCTCCACCGAATCCAATTACTCGTCTACTGCGGACCGGAGTCAGTTCTATTATCCGGATCCTCCCGCCTCTCCTTCGTCTCAGGGATTTCTCCTCGGAATGCTCACGACGGATTCTAGCTATCGACAGAAGATCCCAAACCTACGCAGACTGGTCCATCCAAGTCCACCACCGTAAACAGATCCTCTTCATCGTCTCAGAAGGAGTCAACAACAATGTCTCGACCCAAGTGTAGCTGCCGCCACCGATCCAAAACGGACTGGTCCACCCAATTCCACCACCGTAAACGGATCCTCTTCATGTCGGAAATTGACAGCGAAGGTAAAATTTCTTTTTAAGCTTTTGGTCAAGACACTTAAAATTGGCAGTGTGTTAGATTCAATTTAGGTTTTTGAACTTAAGGTTTTGGATAATTGTTTCTCTTAGTTCAATCGATTTTTTGTTTTCATGGTCTTTTGTATTTGTGTAATTGATATCTATTGGTTTGTTTTTTGCATGTTGGATCTCACACATACAAAAACTACAAGGTATATACGGATTCTGTAGTTGTTCCAATCGTATATATGTTCATTTTTAACATAGTAGTTTGTTTGCTTTTAAATTTCTCTGATGGTTCCTCCACAACTAGCTTCATTCGTCACTACATTGGGTTTGATTTCCTTTTAAGCGACTTGAGATTTGTTTTTGTTTTTTATGTTTCTCTCATTCATACACCTCTCATTGAGTCTGTTATGGTCTTTTTGGCTTTGGATGCAGCAATAAATATTACATAAGAACTTTTGAGCTTGATGGCAAACGCATAAAGCTCCAAAACTGGGATGCGGCTGGTCATGACTCATGAATGGTTTCGAACCATCACCACTGGTGAGTGAGACCCTTAAATTTTTCTTTTGAGTTGTTTGTTTTATAAGTGTATACTTAGCCCATATTGACCTCTGCAATGACTCTACTTTTGATTTGTTAAAAAGGATTAAGAGTCACTGTATTTGACGCTCGGATCTCTTGGGAACAAGCCGAATAACACATTTCTAGTGTGTGCAATCAACTTTAATGTAATGGCTAATGATTCAGTTCTAATGCTTATTTCTGGTCTCATTTCGTATCATAATTGAAGTTTTGTGTTTGGTTCTATCTTGGTTGTCTTATTGCTTAACGAAACCATATTGTTTTCTTTGCTTGTTGTTTAAGAATTTTCCAGCAGTTCAAGTTTATGTCTTTGTTCGAGTTATAAGTGCTTCTCCTATTCTTTTGGTATTCAGGTTTGAAATTTTTTGTGTTGTTGAATATCCTAAGTTTGGTTTATGGAATAATATATAGTTTTGTTTCCTTTACTCTTTAAGCTATTGCAGTTTTTTGGTTTTGATTATGATAAGATATTGTCTTCTCCTAGCAGATCAGATGAGTTTAATTAAGTTTTTTCTTCAGGTGGAAGGGAGGTAACCACTCACTGCCTATGAGCAGATATATGGTGTTAAGATGCTAGATTGCACCGTAAAGCTGCCAAAACAGTTGTTCGGCGAAGGTGGAGGAGCCTTGGTGATTGAGGTGGCTCAGCTATGAGGTGGTAGAGATCTGCTGAGATAATTCTGAAAACTTAGACTAGAAATTAGAGTAGATTAGAAATCAGTAAATATGAAGAAAAACAAATTATTGTAAAATATTTTTTATATTATTAGTTTATTTATTGTTCTTGTAAATTAAATTATTAGTTTGAAGTTTTTAGAAATCGAAATTTAAATTCTAAAAATTAAAATTTAAAATTCAAAACTAAAACCCAAATTATTACAAATAATATTATTAATAGCATTTAGTAACAGCTATAGTATATTATATTATAGCATTGAAAATAACGCTATGTAATGTAAATAAATAATAGCATCTCAAAAAAGCGCTATCTAAAGTGTTTGAGCTATTATCGCGGGATCTGATACAACGCTTCTAATAACGCTATGATATCTTCAGATAGCGTTTTACAGACGCTAAGAAAGCCCTTTTTTCCTGTAGTGTAAGTCAACTTAAAGGTTGTTTTACTTACAACTTTGAGCTGGTTGAGGCCATCTGTATCAGGTTCTCTATCGCCAAAAACTTGCTTCACTTCGTCTCTTGCTCTGGTTTGCCAGTCTTGGTGCTGGCTTAACAGAACCATTGTCCAGTTCAGAAGCACTGAAGTTGTCTCTTGCCCGGCAAAATAAAACAACTTGCACTCCTCCATCACATCCTCAATGCTCATTCCGTGTCCTTTAGCTTGCTCCAAATTCGATTCAAGAAGTGTACCAAGTAAATCATCGCTTGGTGCTTCCCCAGCTTCCCTCGCCTCTAACCTTTTGGTAATGATCCCTCTCAGTATAACTTGGATTTCTCTGTCTGCTGCTCTCATCCTTCTATTATTTTTCGTTGGGAGATATCTACTCAAAAAAAGAACAAAGAATATGACAAGAGTGTCTCCTAATAGTTTGCAGTGCCAAAAGACCAAGAATCAAGCCAGGCAAGTTGAGATTCTATTATACCTATATCCAGGGATGAAAGCTCCCTGAAAAGATAGAATGATGAGCTGTGATAGTTCCGATTGGAGCTCAAATATCCTCTGCCCTTCTTTATAGCTGCTACCAAAAGCAGTACGAGAGATCACATCTGCCGTCATACCCACAAGCCCAGGCCAAACGTCCACTTCACGGGACGACCCTTTTTCCGACACTAACTTGTCCCATTCGCCAACAACCTCGCTGCAGCTTTGGTGGAACGCAGGCACCATATTCTATACATACAAGTAGAAGGGACAAATTGGGTCAGATCAAAACGAACATACATAGGTACCTAAAGCAACGTAACTTGTTTCCAGGGTTATGAAATAAGAAGCCTAAACCTTGATCTTCTCAAGGTGGAAAGCCGGGTTGATGATTCTTCTGTGTTTAGCCCATTATCACCGTCATAACTAAAGAGTCCAGTGGCTATGAATCTGGCCAAAGGGGACATATGTGGCTTTTGGAAATCATAAATTTTGTTGAACACTTCCTTGATTTGCTCAGGATCCATTATGTTGATGACTGGTGTAGGTCCACGCCACATAAAGAAAGTCCTTCCTGTTAAAACCACCAAAGAGATACAAAAGTTGAAACCTTAAGTCCAGATCGGGTACTCTGCAACATATAAGAATCAAGAAACATACCATAAGTCTTGAGCATGTGTGAATGGAAAGGCAAGACACGTGGGATGATATCATCTGTCAGATTGATGGGTTTGGATTTTGCCTCCATTGACATGCTGAAAATCCTCTTGAAATCGCCGACAAGAGGCGTGTAAGGTGTTCCGACAAGACCCTGTCTTCTCAGGTGACTCTCAAGCATCTTAGGCTTCAACCAAACCCACTTTAGAATTCTCCATAAGTACCACGATACAGCGGCTAGAGCTACTGAAACTATTATTGATCCAGCTGATGTTTCCATTTTCTTTCCGAGAGAAGAGATAGAGAGAGGGAGAAGAAGAGAGGCAAAGAGGAAGAAAGAGATGTGTGTGGTAATAAGCCTCTAAGTAATAACATTTTAGGGATATATATATATATGATTGAGAATTATTTGCCGTGTCAGACAATTAGTTTGTTGTGACCGTTGATCTTATGCTATACTTGGGGCATCACAGTGAAAATATGGATTTTTGTGTGAAGTTTGGCCATAACTTGCTTAGGGAGGAAAAGGGCGTTGACCTTTTGACATTTCTTTGTCCCGTAGCTCTACGTATGGCTGCTTTGACAAGTATATTTGACTGTATTTTTCGTTTCTTGTTTCTTTAAAAAAACTGCTGTACTCAAATTATTTGAATCCAGTTAGGACCTGTCCACCGACTCTTTGTTTATGAAACTCTTAAAAAAACATTATACTACAATATTGTAAGGATGGATTATGAAGATAAGCTAAAAAGATACTACAATCAGAAACAAACAACATAAATTATTGAAAATGATTGATTATTGTTGGCGGTTTACAAACATAATAATAATCAGAACCAAACAACAAAAATTATTTAAAAGGATTGATTTTTGTTAGGGGTAAATTTTATCCAGACAGACCTTAAGTAAATTCATCTATTGGCACTCCTCTTGCTTGATGGAGGATAAGATGAGCACCAAATTGTGGGCGAAAGGTGAAGACTGTGTCAGGCGCATGAACATAGGAAGGAGAGAGCTCGAAGGAGAATCTCTATAGAATCAATGCCATTGCCATCTTTGCCTCCAACATAGCAAAGTTCTGTCCAATGGAGATCCTTGGTCCCCACGCAAAGGGAAAGAAGGAGACTTGGCTCTTTGTTGCCTTTGAGATACTGTCTTTGAATCTCTCATACTTGAATTCCGCTGCATTGATACCCCATAGCTCTGTGTCGCGTTGGACTAGCATAATAGGTAGACTGATTTCAACACCGGCTGGTAGTGGCTATCAGTCTGAACAAAGGGAATGTTTCTGTCCTCCGGAAATAAGAAATGTTGTTGAAAACTTCCTTGATATGCTCAGGATCCATTATCGTGATGACTGGTGTAGTTCCAAGGCATGTAGAGTTTAGTTTTTGGTGCATTTTTAAACATTTGAATGGAAGAATATAGTAAATAAAAATCATTGATTATAAATTTATATCCACCTTTCTAAATTACATTCACAAATAGAAAAATTAACAAATTAAAGCAAATCCATAGTAGAAAGATAACAAAACCATGATAGATTTTTAAAAGATCTCGACTATATAAAGAATTGGAGAAGAATAAAAGAGAACAAAATAAGAAGTGTGAAATCTTTTGTATCTCCCTAAACGAATGAAAAAGAATATTATATAGAAGAACGAGAAAGAGAAAATAAAAATAATATACGTCAAAATTATAGAAATAAGAAGTTAGCGAAAACAAAAAATTAGTATAATAAAAAATACTACTACTTATATTATTAAAATCTTTATTTAATTAATTTATTAAAAAAATATTGTACCTGCATAAGGTGCGGGACAACCACCTTGTACACTTAATTTTCTTATATCTTATATAATTAAATAGGTAAATAATTTTAGTGATGATGTGGAATGATACTATTGGCTATTTAAAATTTATATAATTATTTTTCTTATCTCTTACGTATTTAAAATTGGAAATTTTCTTAATAATGAGAAGGCTTATGTGGACTAATCAAATTCATTTTTTTTCAATCCTTGATGAACAGCTTCAGAGGCCTATAAAGTCAGCTTTTATTAGTAATAGACTAGGGCTAAGCCTGCGGGATGCGCGGGTTGTGACTAGTACAAAGTTTTGTTATTTATATTTTAATTGTCATTTGAATTTTGTAAATTTTTTGTCTCTTATTTTTCAGATATGTTAACGTGCTGTCAAAATGTAAATGTATATTACTTCTTGTTTCCTCTAAAATCAAATTCCTTAAAATGTTTTCCATGTGCCACAAATTAATTGTGGCTAATTGTAGCATATTGAAAATTTTATACTCTAATCCTAAACCCTAAACTAAAAAAAAAAAAAGCAAACCCAAAATTCTAAACTTAAACCTTATACCATAAATCATAAACCATAAAATTTTATTCCAAAATAAAAACATTAAATCAGAATTAGAAAAAAAAAATTTTAAGTCATTCCAAACCCTTATATCTAAACCCTTAAATATAAATCCTTTTTTTTTTGGTCAACCAAATATAACCCTTACATGAAAAAAAAATCTAACACTTATAAAAAATCATACAATTTTGTATGATTTCATATTTTTCTAAAATGAATATATTTTGTTAATTAATCTAATCCTTTTTTTTGGTCAACCAAATATAACCCTTACATGAAAAAAGAATCTAACACTTACAAAAAAATCATACAATTTTGTATGATTTCATATTTTTCTAAAATGAATATATTTTGTTAATTAATACTTATAACAAATTCAACATTAAATAATATGATAAACCTTAAACTCTAAACCTTAAACATAATTAATGATTGTATTTATCTAAAAATTTTATGTAAATTTCTATATTATTACTTATTTTGTCTAAAATCAAATATTCAACAATGGTAACCTTTGTTTCATTATATGTAAAGGTTTTAATGTTATTGATAGGAGTCCAAAAATGGATTTGGATGTAAAGAGACAATCAGTGATAATGTGGTAAGAAAATGTTAATTGTTTATGTTCTCCTTTTCTAAACTGTGGCACTTCGGACACATGCCTCCGCGTAGAGAAGAGTTGGGGAAAGGATTAGAGTAGAGACGCATGGCCTATGAGGAAACACTGTTCAATCACATCATTTCCCTTCCATTTCAACGAGACCTCGCACAACTTCTCTCCCCGGAAACTACTCCAATAGTAATGACTCCCTCTGCTTCCCAAAATGGCGGAGTACTGGTTTTTCATTATAACAGGTTGTACGTAAGTGCATTTCTCCGAATCTCTTTTCATTTATCAACACATGTGCTGTAGATGTAAACTATAAATAATTTGCATTGTTACCAATACCATGACTCTTAAAGTTGCTGTATCCATCTTCATTCTTTGTTCCTTGTTTTAAACCCCGACAAGATTTCATGAACAGAACCTTAAGAGATTACTATGTTTCATATATATGAGCTTGGTGGAAAATAAAGTAAAAATACAAGGAATGATCTTAAAAATGGTTAGTTATGAATCTAGAACTTTAGTCATAGAGCGTATACAGCAAAAATTAACACTTTTTGCAGATCACTGATTGTTCTAGAAAAATATTAAAATTATTCAAAAGCATACTAAACCCAACATTTTCAAGCTAGATAGACCTGGCCGTATTTTAGTATTTTACTTTTCCGAGGGGCGACCCTATGTCAGTACTCATATTCCATCTCTTTTGTGCAGCTGCTGAATCCTCCTGCAACAATATCCAACAAACAGAATTTAAAACATTTTAAGCAATTTAGAACTCTACTTCATCTATTCGGAAATTCCATCCGTTTTCAAATCTATATGGATCAACTGTCCACCAAGGATTTGGAATTGCCATAAATATAAATTTACTCTACCACGTCTTAATTTTGTCAACACGGTTTGAATTTAGCTCTTTCCCATCTTTGTAGTCGATTCCGTGCAAACAGTCTCGAACTTTGATGTTTCCAAAGAAAAGCAGATCCCTGGTACTGACAATGCACAAAAAGAGAAGAAGTGAGACACAAATAATCCAAGATGATATTTAGGTAGAGTCTTTGGAGTGGGAGTGAAAGAGACGATAACAAAGCTGCCTGTTACCCTATAACTAAACCCTTGACAACTTAAAATTAAACGGAAGCATACATGAGAGGTGAAATCTTTGATTTTGTGCTAAGTTCCTTGAGTTTTTCCAGTGTAAAAATACTCATTTTGTGCTAAATAGTTCTCTGAAATTAATTTTCGAAGCCAGCTTGATTGAGAAACTCCATGTCGACTTAGAGACTGAGGGTATCTTTTCTAATAGCTCGCTTTGGAAAAACAGATAGCTTACGACACACGAATCAGATAACTCAAGAAGCAAGTCATGAAGGGAAAGCTGGCATTGGCAGAAATTGAAAGCGACCTAGACAAAGAGAAAGCCGTAGCAACGGCTGCATTGATGTTGCTTGACTGAAATTATAGCGGAAGCTGTTGCTTCTTCTTAACTAATTAGGTCAAGAATTTTCTCTCCATTATAGGAAGTTAGTTAAGAATATGTTTTACTTTCACACTTTTTATTTAACTTTCTTTTCTTAAGAAACAAAGGAGAGCCTTCTCTTTTTTTTTTGGTCAACAGCCTATGTTTCTATATCGGTTCCGGAAGCAAAACCAATGGAACATAGTATACTAATCATAAGGCAGATCTCGAGCACTTTGTGCTAACTTGTCCGTCTTCGTGTTTTCTTTTCATTGGGATATGAGTTAGGGAGAACGCCTGAAACTTCCTCCTGCACTTCTCCATCTTCAAGGAGAATTCCGAACGCCATTCATCAGGTTTAGACATTATCTTCACCAAATCAGAACAGTCCGTTTGAAAATTCATTTGCCGTTTATTATGGACCAGCATACTTTGCATAGCCAATACCAATGCTTCCAGTTCGATTTGTAAGGGGTATAGACCCCGTCGTAGCTTACTAGCCCCTACTAATGTTAACCCTGATCCCGGGTCAAAATATACCAAGCTAATCCCGCTTGACATTTTGTGTCCTTCCACGACCCATCTATTTGGTACCATGCGCCGGGTGGTGTAGAATTTAGATGAAGTTCCGTCCTCATAGGCGCCATTTCTTACAGCGTCTGAGAAAAAGCTCATGCACGGGCCTCTATTATCGCTGAGCCCAGGACATCCCTCGGTTCCTTATCGTCATTCACATTTTTTTTTATCATTTCGACCTTTCCAAATAAACCATCGTAACCACCATGGATATATTAACATGTCGTTGTCATCTGAAATATTCCAGAAAAAGATATGTCATATTAGTAAACTAAGTTCTTGTAGGAAAATGTTGGGGAGGTTAAAACTAGAATTTTCCACACTCTATTTTTTTTGTTTTTGTTTTGTTTTGTTTTTTTTATAACTTTCAAGTAGCTTGGACCGAAACCTTAATCTCTATGGGGCCCAGAGTCAGCCTTTAATGTATTCCCTTTGGGAATACCCCTCCTCTCAAGTGACTTGAACGACCTCTTGTTACAAGACCTCTTATTGAGTTGAGGTTATCTCTTGTTTAACTTTTTATTGGAATCATTGTTACAAGTCGAAAGCTAATAAGTTTTATTAATTACACTTCGATTTTTGATATGGGATACAAATAAGACCCATATAAATCAACAACTATTGAAGTTTAGTACACATATAATTTTGACATAATCTTTTTACTATTATCGAGAAGTACATGGAATATTTTAGACAAAAAAACCAATTTTATTATAAAGGGAATGTGTTTGACAACATATTTAATTAAGATCAATTTTGTAAAAAACTGCCGAGTCCACTGAGTCAACTCAGTAACTCGGGAATAGCCCAGGCATAATTAATCGGGTCAAGATGCAGACCCTACATCCACTTAAAACAAACCGGACTCAATAACCACAAATAACCATAAACCAACCCACAACGACTTATATGCCGGTACAATTGTTTTATCAACTGACATTATAAAAAAATTGGAGATCGGAAAAAAACTTGCCTTATTATTTGAAGGTGCCAGTTTCTCGACGATGCCAACACAAATGTTTTCCCAGATTATTAATGCTAACACCAATCAAAGCATGTGAAATCTTATATACAAAAAGAAGCCATCAACATAAAAGAAATCGAAATATCTTAAAGATATTATATAGAACACCAATTATGATAATTGCAGAGATTCGACAACATCTGTTACCTCTTCTTTCGGCAAGCATATCAAACAAGTTATTCAATTTGGAATAAGTTGTAGGCTTTCAAGAAGAATCGGGGAACTACTCGTCATCTCCAAGATCACATAATACCAGCCAAATATTTGAAGTTTGATATAATATTATTTTTATTTTTCAAGCTTTCGATTTACAGTAGCTCTAATCAGTATGGACATATTGTTTAGAATCAGGTAGAGAAAGAAAGCGAGGGAGAGTGCAAGGAAGGATAAAGCGGTGGAAGAAATGACACATGTTTTTATTTATTTTTGTTTGTTGTTTATTTTTAAAGGGGAATTTGTTTGCTTAAAAAATTGACGGTGTACAAAACAAAAACTAATGTACAGAAATATAAAATCAAACAAAACACCCAATATTGAAACTAATACCAAACTTAACAAATATTACAAAAAAAAAGAGAATACATAACACCTTGCTGCTACGCGGGCACTCTTCTACCATATATGAAAAAAAAAAATGGGAAAATTGGAATTAAAGGATGTTTTAACTATATGTTTGGTGATCTATACCTTTTTTTTGTACTTTGGGGGATTAGTCTTTACATGAGCTTAAAATACAAATATACCCCAACTAATTAAAAACTATAAATTTTTATTTAAATATACATTTAATAAACAAAATATATAAAATTTAGGGTTTATTGTATGTGAAAAAGTTTTTACGTTCTTCTTTTTTGTTGATCTTTTTGTTGAGGTGTTAATCAAATAAGCTCAGAGCACCCTTTGCCCTAACTCAAGGTATTTTATTCTACTATTTTGAAGATTTTGCATTCATATTCAAACTTGTTTCATGAAACTGTTATTTTTCCCTTAATGATCGGTTTGAGAATGTTCGTTTCGTCTGATTTTCGCCTAACTCTGGCTCGTACGAACCTGCAAACTGGGACCGGTCGAACACTTCTTCCAGCAGAGAGAATGGAGGTACAGAGATTTCTTCCGAGACACTTCTTCCAGTAGATTCGAGTGAGTTTCGTCTTCTCCCATCAGTAGAAGATCCTAGCGAACAAGACTACCGCAAGTGGATGATGGATGCAGCAAAAAAGAACAACAACATGTTGCACCGGATTTGGGGTGCTCTTAATCGGATCAAGGTGATGAGATCTATGCGTACAGACATCCCAGAAGAGGAAGAGGAAGAGGAAGAGGAAGAGGAAGATGATGAGATGACTGAAGGAGAGGATGATGAGTTAGCGGAGGAGGCTGCACCGAGCGGAGATAGACGCCTGCCTAGGAGGAGACACAGTCCAGGTCAAAGTGGGAGCGTCAGCCCTAAAGAGCCTTAGTGTTTGATTATTTAACAGTTATTGGTTTTAAGTTGTTGCTCTATTATACTGGTGTTATGTTGCTCTATTAGACTGGTGTTATGTTTGTTTTCACTATGCCAAACAGGTTCGGAAAGACACGAATAAGTAACAAACTGACCGTTATATTCTCAATCCCACCGTTGATTATGAACTCCAATGTGTCAAAGTCTCGTATACCAAATATCAGCTCGATCGGACTTCATTTAAGCTTCCAAAAGGTCACTTCAAAACACTGCATCGAAACTGCTTTTTTGGAAATCTCAGCCTTGGATGATTTTGTGCTAATTTGTATTGCAATTTGCGGATGCGTTATAACTCCAAATGATGAAAAGTTATCTTCTGTGAATTCTACGAGATGTTATCTTTCCATAGACATCTCAAACGTGGTCAAACTCATTTTTCTCCGGCTGGAATCGTCTTCCAAAGTAGGCTTCGCACACACTGTTTTCCTGAGAAAATTGCAGGTTTCTCAGCAATTTCTTGGCCAGGAAGCAACGCTTGTAAAATGCACCTCCGGTGGGACTAGGGTTCCGACTTGACTTCTATGAACTCTTGGGTTGATTGAAAATATGACTAAACCGTCTGTGCATCAAATGGACATCTCGTGTGCTGACAGTAAGCTTCCAAAGTCACCTCATCAACACTGCTTTACTTTGTTTGCTCTCTTCTTCTTCTTCACTTATTTACCTCTGTTTTTCTCTGGTCTCTGCTTCTACCTGATCATTTACCTCTTCTCTTTAACGCCATGATCTAGATCTCCCGTGTCATATAATGTTCAATGCTTTAGCTTTTACACGCAAACCGATCGGTTTAGGGGTCAGACCGATCGGTGTAAAGACCGCAGAGAAAAAGTTTTATTAGAACGATCGATTCTTCGAGTAAATCGATCGTTTTTGATACGAGAACGAAAATCATAACCGACCCTGAGACAAAATTGTACGAACCGATCGGTTTCGCAAACAAAGCGATCGGTCTACGTTTTTCAAACGAATAGAGAAAAAATAACAGAAAGTGAGTTCAAATAACAGAAAGTGAGTTCAAACCACCAAAAATAGCAGGGAATAGAAGAGAAGTGCCAATGCACTAGTCTTGATACAAAAGAATAGCAATGACTTCAAATCAACAAAAAGAAAACCAAGTACTAAGATAACCAAACTCGAACTATGCCACATAAACAACATGTAGTTATATGGGTATATCACATGTAGCTCTGTTATGACCTTCATGACCACAACGGCTGCACTTGTGCCTGCGCTTCTGTCTTTTAGATCCTTGAGATCCTTGTGATGATCTAATCTTGTCTTCAAGTGAATCAAATCTTCTCTTCTTTCTTCTGCTAGATCTCCGCTTTGTCTTGGGTGGAAACACTTTTGCATCTTCAACATCTTTTGGGATACGCCATTCATCTTCAGGAACATATATAGGAAACAGTTGCTTACCAGCTGTGAAAAGGGAAGAGAATTTGAGCAGAAAAAAAGAGATGTTCAGTTCAAAAGAAACGTGATGAGAAGGAGGGAATGAGAAAAGAAGGAGATGACGATGGAGGAAATGGGAAAAGAATGGAGATATTTTGACAGATTTTTTGGAGATTTCGTTTCCTAATATTGATTTTCTTTTATTTTTAGAATCTAGTGACATAGAAGGTGCATTCTAGAGTTTTTAGAACATGTGTAATCTCTAGAATTTGCATTCTTAAAATCAAAGAAGACGCATTCTAAAAGTTTTAGAATATGTACAGACTTTAGAACACGGATTCTGAAAATTTTAGAAGGGAGAATACGCATTCTAAAAAGTTTAGAATATGTACAAATTTTAGAACATGCATTCTAAAACTTTTAGAATATGTTCAAACTTTAGAATTCATATTCTAAAACTTTTAGAACGTAGAATGCGCATTCTAAAATATTTAGAATATGTACAAATTTTAGAATATGCATTCTAGAGTATTTAGAATATGTTGAAACATTAGAATTCATTTTCTAAAAAATTTAGAACGTAGAATGCGGATTCTAAAAAATTTAGAACGATAAGTAAATATTTTTTTTTTCAATTTTTGTTGTTACACTTAAAATTATAAAAATGTTACTATGGTGTTTTCAGTTTTTTATATATTTTTTCACATTTCACTGAATTTTTAAAAAATGATTTGATTATTATAATAATTTAGATAAGGCTAATTTAGTCAAAAAATGAACAAAATACTAAAAGGTGTAGATTACCAAACATAGATATGAAACATCCTTTAAATCCAATTTTTCCAAAAAAAATCGGATTGGGTTTGGTTACAGTTATTCCTTTGTTCCGGATTTTTCGGGTTTTAAAAAGATTTTACGGGTTTTGGGTTTTTAGATTTATAAATAACATGTGTGACAAAAAGGTATAATATAAAGGTTCGGGTTTAGTTCAAGTTTGGGTTTGGTTTGGTTTCTTCCGGGTTTGGTTAAGGTTTTAGGTTTTACGAGTTTTTTCCGATTTTCTCAGGTTTTTTAAAGATTTATCAAGTTTTTACGGGTTTCGGATTTTCGGGTTTAGAGATTTAAAAACCATTTGAGTTTTTGTAAAATTTTGGTTCGGATTCCTTTTGGGATATTCTTGACAGATTAAAGTTTTACGGATTAGACTATTAAATTTTTTTGATAAAAATGTAATGTACCACCGCACAAACGTGCGGGTCCTCTACTAGTCTATTAGTATAATACAAGAGGCCAACTTTCTTCGCAGACTGACACGTCAGCACCGGAGAGAGCGCCATGTGGCATTTTCAATAAATTAAAAAAAAAAGTTTGCAAAAACAACAACAACACTTCTCATCGTCGATTCACTCTTCCTCAAAACTTGTCCTGAAGCGCAGTCCTAGAACCGCACAGTCTCATCTTTACTTTCCGTATAAAGCTTTGACAGAAAAATCCCAGTGACAGCCTGCCCAAGAAACTGGAACTTAAAAGCCTGTCAACATAGCCCACACAACACAAGAATCGAGCATTACTTTGGAACCCATATAAACTCACATGAAAAATGAAATGCGAAGAAGCTGTAAAACTGTATTCCCAATAATATTCGATTTGGACATTACATGGAAAAAAAAAAGAGAATAAAGAGTGTAAGTGTTGGCCAATTAATACGATTCGATGAAGATAGGAGGCATCTGATATACCTCTATTTTACATGCTTTTTATATTATTTTACTACGGTTTTCTAATGGCTTTTACCAGGTTTTCTATATAAAAAGGTAGTTTTATTGGATTTATAGTAGTAAGAGTCTAAACACGTGAAATGATGCATTTTGGAGCAAAACCACAGGAATTGCACTTCATCCCGCTCCATACCGAAGTATCAACTTTGAGAAGGCCTGAAAAATAATTTACTCAATGGATTTCATGAAGACCAGTTCCATGAGTGAGTTAACTCTCCAACGCAAGTGGATTCACATCATTTGGATGAGTAGAAACGGAGTAATGATCGATTGAGTGAGGACTGGTCTAGACGTCTAAAACCGCGCAGCAGCGCCCAAGACCGCACGCACCGGCCGACCGAGGAACTATCTTCCCATGATCGACCCGCGCAGAACACCACATTTATGCCGCCTAGTGCACGGCCGAGCGCACATACCGACCTGGAAAGCATCCGCCCGTGGTCGACCCATTCCAGTCCCACGACTATGTGCTGCGCACGACCGCGCTGCGTGAACCGAGAAGCTTTGTCCCGCGTTCGACCTTCCCGCTTACCACGATCCGTGTACCATGCACGACCACACCGTCCGACCAGGAAGGCATCATCCCCCGTCCGGCCAGAACGTTCAACGAATCTCATCCGTCCGGCCAACCCCGACGACCGAACGTGAATTCTCTCGGCCACGATCGATCCGATCGTACCGATGGCCGATGAAAACCCGATAGCCGGCCGAACGTCCCGACTGACTGTCTGAAGCCCGTTTCACACGTATTCACGGCGAGACTTAACCTAATGCCGCCTCCAAAGACCTAGCACTATAAATACAACTTTTTAGCCTCTTGAGAAAGAGAGCCGCATATTGTATCACGATTTATACTTAGAGTTTTGTTCTAGAGATTTCAAGGAGAAGATATCTCCTCCTTACTTCAATTTGGAGAAGTTTATAAACCTTTATCTATCTGTGATGTTTTCTTCATCTCTTTATGTTATGCTTTGATCATGTATGAGTAATCTACTTGCTAGGGTTATTAATCAATGAGTTGCTTGATGATCTATGATTTCGATGATTTGTTAGGGATTACTTTAGAATCTTTGTCTCCTCTTGTTCACTTAATTAATGGTGATTGCTTTACCGCACATCTAGTAATCTGATCATAGGTTGATTTGAGCCACGAAAGTGTTGTATCATTTGCCGGACATATTCTTTTACAAGCTAGGTTTCTTAGACTGCGACAATTGATTTAATTAACCCAGTGAACTGAATCGGAACCCGCTCGATCTAATGCTTGAATAACCATCTAAGGACATACCAAAAGTTTAGCGATTAGATAGGTTATTCAATAAAGATAGGAGGCATCGTATCTAGAAATCTGTAACCGTGTTTTGTAGACGGAAATCTAAGCGTTGAGAAGGAATGAATCGTCAATGAGAACAACCGTCGCTGTTTTTGCAAACGTTTTTTTTTTAATTTATTGAAAATGCCACATGGCACTCTCTCCGTCGTCAACAGGAGAGAGCTTCTTATGTAGAAATCTGTATTTTTTGACAGAAACCTAAGCGTTGAGGAAGAATGAATCGCCATTGCTGTTTTTGCAATTTTTTTTTTAATTTATTGAAAATGTCACATGGTGCTCTCTCCATCGTCAGCAGGAGAGAGTTGACCTGTTATGTAGACATATGTAATCATATTTTGTAGACGGAAATCTAAGCATTGAAGAAGAATGAATCGTCGATGAGAAGAGCCGTTGCTGTTTTTGCAAACTTTTTTTTTTAATTTATTGAAAATGCCACATGACACTCTCTCCACTGCTGACTTGTCAGTCTGCTGGAGAGAGTTAACCTCTTATTACATAATAGATATGATCAACACAACACAACACAACCGAACAAAACACAAACAGTACGGGGTAATCTGTATACGTTATACAACTACAGCTTGCGAATGAGAAGTGGAGCACCAAACTGTGGATGAAGGGTGAAGATTAATTCAGGCGCATGAACATAGGAAGGAGAGAGCTCGAAGGAGAATCTCTGTAGAATCAAAGTCATAGCCATCTTTGCCTCCAACATAGCAAAGTTTTGTCCGACGCATATCCTCGGGCCCCCTCCAAAGGGAAAGAAGGAGAGTTGGGTCTTTGCTGCCTTAGAGACACCGTCTTTGAATCTCTCAGGCTTAAATTCTGCTGCATCTTCGCCCCAAATATCCGGGTCACGGTGGACTAGCAGAATAGGTAGATGGATCTCAATGCCAGCTGGTAGTGTCAGATCGCCTAGCTTCATCTCTTTGTGAGTGGCTCGGGTCAGCTGGATTACAGAAGGATATAGCCTAAGGACCTCATATTGTATCATAGTCATCTGTGAGGGGATCAAATCATTCAGCAATAATCATTAAAATAAAACAGGACTCATGTCATTTGGACGTTTATAATTCGATTTTTACTCACAACTTTGAGCTGGTTCAGGCCATTTAAATGAGGTTCTTTATCGCCAAAAACTTGCATCACTTCTTCTCGTGCGCGAGCTTGCCAGTCTTGGTGTTGGCTTAACAGCACCATTGTCCAGAGCATAAGTACTGAAGTTGTATCTTGCCCGGCGAAATAGAAAAACTTGCACTCCTCCAACACTTCCTCAGTGCTCATTTTGTGTCCTTTTGCTTGCCCCATATTCGATTCAAGAAGTATATCCAGCAGATCATTGCTTGGTGCTTCCCCAGATTCTCTCGCCCTTAACCTTTTGTTAATGATGATCCCTCTCAGTATAGCTCTGATTTCTCTGTCTGCTGCTTTCATCCTTCTATTATTCTTCGTCGGGAGATAACTATGCGAAAAAAGATCAAGTGTCAATGTCAAAATGTGGGGAGAATATCCAAGAACATGGTTTATAATCTCAGGTAAGTAATCAAGAGTCAATCTCTAAGCGTCTTGTATTAAACCAGACAAGTTGATGTTTTTCATTACTGATATCCAGGGATGAAAACTGTCTTAAAAGCTTGTACGATGAGGTCCAATATTTCTGTTTGGAGCTCAAATACCCTCCGCCCTTCTTTGTAGCTGCTGCCAAAAGCAGTACGAGAGATCACTTCTGCCGTTATACTCACTAGCCAAGGCCAAACGTCCACTTCACGGGACGATCCTTTATCCGGGACTAACTTGTCCCATTCACCAACAACCTCGCTACAACTTTGGTGGAATATAGGTACAATATTCTATACATACAAGTAGAAGGCACGAATTGGGTCAGATCAAAATGAACATACATACATACATACATACATACATAAAGCAATGTAATTTGTTTCCAGGGTTATGAAATAAGAAGCCTAAACCTTAATCTTCTCAAGGTGGAAAGCCGGGTTGATGATTCTTCTGTGTTTTGCCCATTTGTCACCTTCATAACTAAAGACTCCAGTGGCTATGAATTTGGCCAAAGGGAATGAATGCGGCTTTTGGAAATCATAATTTGTGTGGAACACTTCCTTGATTTTCTCAGGATCCATTAACGTGATGACTGGTGTAGTTCCAAGCCATGAAAAGAAAGTCTTTCCTGTTCAAACCACCAAACATATACAAAAGTTGATTATGTTTAAGTTAACACAGATAAATGAAGAGGTATATAAGCTAAACATACTGTGAGTCTTCAGCATTTGCATGTGAAAAGGCCAGAGACGTTCTCGGATATCATCTGTTACTTTGATTGGTTTAGATCTTGCCTCCTTCATCATGTTGGAACTCTTCAACACATCGCCGACGAGAGGCGTGTAAGGCGTTCCCGCAAGACCCTGTCTTCTCAGGCAACTCTCAAGCATTTTTGGTTTAAACCAAATCCAATTCAAAGCTCTCCATACCCACCACGACACAAGAGCTATAGCTATTGATATTGTAACCGATGCAAGTGATATCTCCATTTTGTCTCCCAGAAAAGAGAGAGAGAGGGAGACAGAGAGTTGGATAAACTGCTAACTTTTGACAATGTCGTAGAAGATATTGGTGTGCATGGTAATGAAAAATAAAGTTAGCAGATTACATTGATATATATATAATGTTTTTTTTCCCTTGGAATTTAAGGGGAAGTACCCATTGAGAGGGATGCTCTTAAATACCCCATCTGTATTTTTTGTGTCGGCAATTATTTTGTTTGAGCATTGATCTTGTGCTTAAATTGGAGCCTCACAGTCACATATGCCACCAAGGGCATTTTGGGTTTGTGTGGACTGAAACGCTACAAAGAGTGGAAAAAACATTCATTATGCATGCATGAAGATAATAAGATAATAAATTTGGTCGTTGTGGCCAGACTCTATAAGCCTATAACTTGAGTGGGGTGAGGGGGGACGTTTCTTAGTCAATCGTCAAGTTATGGTGTCAATAATACGTTTAATATCTCTTAAATTTTTTTTAATGTCAATAATACGGTGTCAATAATAAGGCATTTGACCAATGCCCAAAACACATAGTTATTAGGGAGGATGAATCGAGTATAAGAGATTATTGAGATGAAGATAAGATTGATAGAATAAATAGCGTCATAAGCTTTATTTATGTACAGTAAACTAAAGGAAAGAAAAGAGATTCAAGATTGTCACCAAGATCTCAAATGATTTTCGATTGATATTATAAATGGTGGAGAAGGAGAGTTGCTTTGTACACATTGCATGTCAATCGCTTTTTCACATATCAATCACATTTATACTAATATACTTCAAAGCCTAACACACATGGACACTACTTTAGGCTGATAGACATTGCATTGGGCTTGTTCGTTGGACTCTAATAATCTCTATCGATTAGGGTTTAGCGTTTCTCATTCTCCATCCATCTTACACTGCTTCTACTCCCCACCTCTATCTCTCAATTTTCGTTTCAACTGGGTGTTAGATAAATGATTGAATCTCTTGGATCGTGAAAAAGATGGGTTACTATCATTTCCCGAAATCTTCAGAATATAGAGTCGTTCAATTACCGAGAAGAAAGCTATGATTTTTCAAAATCATTGTGTCAGGGATCGCGATACAAATATAGACGAGACGGGGATTAAAAGAGAAGAGAATCGCAACAACTACAAGTCTATCTTAACATTAAAACCAAAAAAAAAAAAACTACAAGTCTCATCCTAAAGAAAAGAGTCACGCTATACAAGTTTTCAGCGACAAACATTTGATGCACTCTACAAGCTTCCTTCCAAGCAACCTAAATTTAATTTTATTTTGTGTCGATGGTCGCTTACCTAGCAATTCTGAAAAAGGATAACAAAATTTAAATTTTGATTTTACGGGTGAGTTTTCCTATGCCTTTAAAGCATTATGTATATGATAAGTTTATATGACAAGTCCGGTACACAAAGAACAAACTTATGTATATGATAAGGTTAGAAATATAAAACAAAATCAATTTGTCGATTAGATTATTCACGGTGTCTCATATGATAGACAGATTTAATTTTTCAGTTATTTTTAATTTTTAATATTTTGAAAACAATTTCAGCAAATGATCAACACAAGCCAAAAAGGTATAGTGATCCGAACTGTGGTTCAACATCAATAAATCTACATAACTAATAAGGCTTGCACACTCTCCTGCTCGGGACACGTGGCACTTTTTTTTTTTTTCCCTTCCAATGCCAAAACGACGTCGTTTTGCGTCTTTCCCACCTGCTTCAAAACAACGTCGTTTTGATTTTAGGGTTAATATGATTTTTAATGTCACCCAATTCTTTCCTCTCCACCTCTCCGCCTACATCCTCCTGAATCGCATTGGCTCCACAGACACATTGACCGATCATCTTTCGTTTATTTCTCCGGTGAGAGTTTCCTTTTTTCCCGAGTTTCCGATTCTTCAACAATTACACTTTTCAACGCACATTCCTCTTCTCTCAGATGAATTTTTCCTCTGCGTCGGCTTAAATACATTAGTCACACCATTATGATGATCGTATTTCCAAAATCTTATCGTCTTTCTCAACAGGACACCAAAGCCGGTTATTCTACATACAGTATCTACCAATACTGAAGCTACTTTGTTACCCAAACATTTCAGTATGTTTTACTCCATAACTGTTAATCTAAGCCAATTACAGGTTCTCTCTGTCTATTAATATCCTTCGTTTCTAATATTTGATTGAAAGTTTTGTTATTTTGGCCTATTGATTCCGTGATCCAGCTAGGCGAGGGGCAAGAAGGTGGTGGAAGAGTTAAAGATGGAACAAGAAACATGGCTCTGTACAAGGTTCTCCTCTATCCTCCAATGTCGTTTCTTCTATTGTTCCAGAAAAATTCCATGGGTTATCAATCATTCCACCAACCCTTTTTCATTTAGTCCTCATTTCTTTTTTCCCCGGTGTTTGGTTCTTTATTAATGAGCTTAGATTATGCTTCTGAACAACTACTCTCCTCATGTGGACTCTGAGCTTATGGGTTACCCAATTATTACTGTTCTGTCTTCTGAAGATGCTATAGCATTTTATTTATTTATTGACTTAGGTGCAACGATTGTCAGTTTACAAACGCTAATAAACTAAATTTCTTTTGTATCTTCTTTGCAGGAAGAATTCTTATCAACTTAACAGATTGCAAATCGAGTTTTGTATTCACAGCAGTGTATGGGAATATTTACCTACCAAGCTCCTTAAAATTCCAGTATCCTCATGGTATTTGCATTGGAACCTTACATTACTTAGCACCTAGGGTGGTAGAAAACAAATCATGACTTTGCAGTTAGAAATTGGATTATAGGGAATTGTACTACGGATTTCTTTGTTATAGAGCAGGTGATCTCCTCCCATAGATATGTTTTTGAATGTTTTGTCTTCAATAAGCTTAATAAGCTTTCGTAGGCAGAGGTATACTAACCCTCAAGTTTAAAGACAAAACTTAGCTAAAGTATTGAGAAGAGAAAAGGAGAATGGAACAGAGGAGTTTCAGAATTGTTTCAATGTTTTCGCTTTAGTTGCTAACATATTGCTTTGGTTATCATAAGTATGAGTGCGAAACAGAGAGGGAAGACATCCAGTTTTGTGGGTGACGAAATTTCAAACAATTGAAGAAATATTAGAACAAGAAAGAAAAAAAATTAACCAAAAAATGTACAACATAAAACCATACCATATGTATAAGGGATAAGAATGATTAAGATAAGAAACAATTTTAGAAAATAAACTAAAAGAACCAAAAGTTTGAAACAAAATACTCCAATAAAATTTAATATACAAAAACTTTGGATTACTAGATAGTTGCGTGGTTATAAAAATTCTTTGTGTTTAGCTTCAAGACAAGACATGATTTTTCCTATTTAAAGAAAAACAAAAAATATATTATCAATTTACATAACAATAACTTACAGTGGGGAGTGATTTGCCATCAAAATAAATTTTACCCAAACCATGAAATTAAATGATAATGAACTCAATCTGAACTGTTTACGGCGACCACCAACGAATAGCAATATAAGGAGGATCAGATGAAATCCATCCATACGAAAAAACCGAGAACCATTGAAAACCAAATTTGTAAAATAATATGCCCGCGCGTAAAGCGGACTCTCTCCTAGTTTTATTGTTAATGCGATACCCATTGAAAGAGATACTCTTAAATACTCACATCTGTATTTTTTTTGTCCGCCAATTATTATTTTCGAGCATTGATCTTGTGCTTAAATTGGAGCCTCACAGTCACATTTGCCACCAAGGCGGCTACTGACTTTGTGTAAACTTAACGCGACAAAAAGAGGAAGAAACATATTGTCACACACTCACCAACATATCCGAATAGTTTTGTGGGTGACGAAATTTCAAACAATTGAAGAAATATTAGAACAAGAAAGAAAAAAAATTAACCAAAAAATGTACAACATAAAACCATACCATATGTATAAGGGATAAGAATGATTAAGATAAGAAACAATTTTAGAAAAAAACTAAAAGAACCAAAAGTTTGAAACAAAATACTCCAATAAAATTTAATATACAAAAACTTTGGATTACTAGATAGTTGCGTGGTTGTAAAAGTTCTTTGTGTTTAGCTTCAAGACAAGACATGATTTTTCCTATTTAAAGAAAAACAAAAAATATATTATCAATTTACATAACAATAACTTACAGTGGGGAGTGATTTGCCATCAAAATAAATTTTACCCAAACCATGAAATTAAATGATAATGAACTCAATCTGAACTGTTTACGGCGACCACCAACGAATAGCAATATAAGGAGGATCAGATGAAATCCATCCATACAAAAAAACCGAGAACCATTGAAAACCAAATTTGTAAAATAATATGCCCGCGCGTAGAGCGTTCTCTCTCCTAGTTTTATTGTTAATGCGATACCCATTGAAAGAGATACTCTTAAATACTCACATCTGTATTTTTTTTGTCCGCCAATTATTATTTTCGAGCATTGATCTTGTGCTTAAATTGGAGCCTCACAGTCACATTTGCCACCAAGGCGGCTACTGACTTTGTGTAAACTTAACGCGACAAAAAGAGGAAGAAACATATTGTCACACACTCACCAACATATCCGAATAGTTTTGTGGGTGACGAAATTTCAAACAATTGAAGAAATATTAGAACAAGAAAGAAAAAAAATTAACCAAAAAATGTACAACATAAAACCATACCATATGTATAAGGGATAAGAATGATTAAGATAAGAAACATATTTAGAAAATAAACTAAAAGAACCAAAAGTTTGAAACAAAATACTCCAATAAAATTTAATATACAAAAACTTTGGATTACTAGATAGTTGCGTGGTTGTAAAAATTCTTTGTGTTTAGCTTCAAGACAAGACATGATTTTTCCTATTTAAAGAAAAACAAAAAATATATTATCAATTTACATAACAATAACTTACAGTGGGGAGTGATTTGCCATCAAAATAAATTTTACCCAAACCATGAAATTAAATGATAATGAACTCAATCTGAACTGTTTACGGCGACCACCAACGAATAGCAATCTAAGGAGGATCAGATGAAATCCATCCATACGAAAAAACCGAGAACCATTGAAAACCAAATTTGTAAAATAATATGCCCGCGCGTAAAGCGGACTCTCTCCTAGTTTTATTGTTAATGCGATACCCATTGAAAGAGATACTCTTAAATACTCACATCTGTATTTTTTTTGTCCGCCAATTATTATTTTCGAGCATTGATCTTGTGCTTAAATTGGAGCCTCACAGTCACATTTGCCACCAAGGCGGCTACTGACTTTGTGTAAACTTAACGCGACAAAAAGAGGAAGAAACATATTGTCACACACTCACCAACATATCCGAATAGTTTTGTGGGTGACGAAATTTCAAACAATTGAAGAAATATTAGAACAAGAAAGAAAAAAAATTAACCAAAAAATGTACAACATAAAACCATACCATATGTATAAGGGATAAGAATGATTAAGATAAGAAACAATTTTAGAAAATAAACTAAAAGAACCAAAAGTTTGAAACAAAATACTCCAATAAAATTTAATATACAAAAACTTTGGATTACTAGATAGTTGCGTGGTTGTAAAAGTTCTTTGTGTTTAGCTTCAAGACAAGACATGATTTTTCCTATTTAAAGAAAAACAAAAAATATATTATCAATTTACATAACAATAACTTACAGTGGGGAGTGATTTGCCATCAAAATAAATTTTACCCAAACCATGAAATTAAATGATAATGAACTCAATCTGAACTGTTTACGGCGACCACCAACGAATAGCAATATAAGGAGGATCAGATGAAATCCATCCATACGAAAAAACCGAGAACCATTGCAAACCAAATTTGTAAAATAATATGCCCGCGCGTAGAGTGGACTCTCTCCTAGTTTTATTGTTAATGCGATACCCATTGAAAGAGATACTCTTAAATACTCACATCTGTATTTTTTTTGTCCGCCAATTATTATTTTCGAGCATTGATCTTGTGCTTAAATTGGAGCCTCACAGTCACATTTGCCACCAAGGCGGCTACTGACTTTGTGTAAACTTAACGCGACAAAAAGAGGAAGAAACATATTGTCACACACTCACCAACATATCCGAATAGTTTTGTGGGTGACGAAATTTCAAACAATTGAAGAAATATTAGAACAAGAAAGAAAAAAAATTAACCAAAAATGTACAACATAAAACCATACCATATGTATAAGGGATAAGAATGATTAAGATAAGAAACAATTTTAGAAAATAAACTAAAAGAACCAAAAGTTTGAAACAAAATACTCCAATAAAATTTAATATACAAAAACTTTGAATTACTAGATAGTTGCGTGGTTGTAAAAGTTCTTTGTGTTTAGCTTCAAGACAAGACATGATTTTTCCTATTTAAAGAAAAACAAAAAATATATTATCAATTTACATAACAATAACTTACAGTGGGGAGTGATTTGCCATCAAAATAAATTTTACCCAAACCATGAAATTAAATGATAATGAACTCAATCTGAACTGTTTACGGCGACCACCAACGAATAGCAATATAAGGAGGATCAGATGAAATCCATCCATACAAAAAAACCGAGAACCATTGAAAACCAAATTTGTAAAATAATATGCCCGCGCGTAGAGCGTTCTCTCTCCTAGTTTTATTGTTAATGCGATACCCATTGAAAGAGATACTCTTAAATACTCACATCTGTATTTTTTTTGTCCGCCAATTATTATTTTCGAGCATTGATCTTGTGCTTAAATTGGAGCCTCACAGTCACATTTGCCACCAAGGCGGCTACTGACTTTGTGTAAACTTAACGCGACAAAAAGAGGAAGAAACATATTGTCACACACTCACCAACATATCCGAATAGTTTTGTGGGTGACGAAATTTCAAACAATTGAAGAAATATTAGAACAAGAAAGAAAAAAAATTAACCAAAAAATGTACAACATAAAACCATACCATATGTATAAGGGATAAGAATGATTAAGATAAGAAACAATTTTAGAAAATAAACTAAAAGAACCAAAAGTTTGAAACAAAATACTCCAATAAAATTTAATATACAAAAACTTTGGATTACTAGATAGTTGCGTGGTTGTAAAAGTTCTTTGTGTTTAGCTTCAAGACAAGACATGATTTTTCCTATTTAAAGAAAAACAAAAAATATATTATCAATTTACATAACAATAACTTACAGTGGGGAGTGATTTGCCATCAAAATAAATTTTACCCAAACCATGAAATTAAATGATAATGAACTCAATCTGAACTGTTTACGGCGACCACCAACGAATAGCAATATAAGGAGGATCAGATGAAATCCATCCATACGAAAAAACCGAGAACCATTGCAAACCAAATTTGTAAAATAATATGCCCGCGCGTAGAGTGGACTCTCTCCTAGTTTTATTGTTAATGCGATACCCATTGAAAGAGATACTCTTAAATACTCACATCTGTATTTTTTTTGTCCGCCAATTATTATTTTCGAGCATTGATCTTGTGCTTAAATTGGAGCCTCACAGTCACATTTGCCACCAAGGCGGCTACTGACTTTGTGTAAACTTAACGCGACAAAAAGAGGAAGAAACATATTGTCACACACTCACCAACATATCCGAATAGTTTTGTGGGTGACGAAATTTCAAACAATTGAAGAAATATTAGAACAAGAAAGAAAAAAAATTAACCAAAAATGTACAACATAAAACCATACCATATGTATAAGGGATAAGAATGATTAAGATAAGAAACAATTTTAGAAAATAAACTAAAAGAACCAAAAGTTTGAAACAAAATACTCCAATAAAATTTAATATACAAAAACTTTGAATTACTAGATAGTTGCGTGGTTGTAAAAGTTCTTTGTGTTTAGCTTCAAGACAAGACATGATTTTTCCTATTTAAAGAAAAACAAAAAATATATTATCAATTTACATAACAATAACTTACAGTGGGGAGTGATTTGCCATCAAAATAAATTTTACCCAAACCATGAAATTAAATGATAATGAACTCAATCTGAACTGTTTACGGCGACCACCAACGAATAGCAATATAAGGAGGATCAGATGAAATCCATCCATACAAAAAAACCGAGAACCATTGAAAACCAAATTTGTAAAATAATATGCCCGCGCGTAGAGCGTTCTCTCTCCTAGTTTTATTGTTAATGCGATACCCATTGAAAGAGATACTCTTAAATACTCACATCTGTATTTTTTTTGTCCGCCAATTATTATTTTCGAGCATTGATCTTGTGCTTAAATTGGAGCCTCACAGTCACATTTGCCACCAAGGCGGCTACTGACTTTGTGTAAACTTAACGCGACAAAAAGAGGAAGAAACATATTGTCACACACTCACCAACATATCCGAATAGTTTTGTGGGTGACGAAATTTCAAACAATTGAAGAAATATTAGAACAAGAAAGAAAAAAAATTAACCAAAAAATGTACAACATAAAACCATACCATATGTATAAGGGATAAGAATGATTAAGATAAGAAACAATTTTAGAAAATAAACTAAAAGAACCAAAAGTTTGAAACAAAATACTCCAATAAAATTTAATATACAAAAACTTTGGATTACTAGATAGTTGCGTGGTTGTAAAAGTTCTTTGTGTTTAGCTTCAAGACAAGACATGATTTTTCCTATTTAAAGAAAAACAAAAAATATATTATCAATTTACATAACAATAACTTACAGTGGGGAGTGATTTGCCATCAAAATAAATTTTACCCAAACCATGAAATTAAATGATAATGAACTCAATCTGAACTGTTTACGGCGACCACCAACGAATAGCAATCTAAGGAGGATCACATGAAATCCATCCATACGAAAAAACCGAGAACCATTGAAAACCAAATTTGTAAAATAATATGCCCGCGCGTAGAGTGGACTCTCTCCTAGTTTTATTGTTAATGCGATACCCATTGAAAGAGATACTCTTAAATACTCACATCTGTATTTTTTTTGTCCGCCAATTATTATTTTCGAGCATTGATCTTGTGCTTAAATTGGAGCCTCACAGTCACATTTGCCACCAAGGCGGCTACTGACTTTGTGTAAACTTAACGCGACAAAAAGAGGAAGAAACATATTGTCACACACTCACCAACATATCCGAATAGTTTTGTGGGTGACGAAATTTCAAACAATTGAAGAAATATTAGAACAAGAAAGAAAAAAAATTAACCAAAAAATGTACAACATAAAACCATACCATATGTATAAGGGATAAGAATGATTAAGATAAGAAACAATTTTAGAAAATAAACTAAAAGAACCAAAAGTTTGAAACAAAATACTCCAATAAAATTTAATATACAAAAACTTTGGATTACTAGATAGTTGCGTGGTTGTAAAAGTTCTTTGTGTTTAGCTTCAAGACAAGACATGATTTTTCCTATTCAAAGAAAAACAAAAAAATATATTATCAATTTACATAACAATAACTTACAGTGGAGAGTGATTTGCCATCAAAATAAATTTTACCCAAACCATGAAATTAAATGATAATGAACTCAATCTGAACTGTTTACGGCGACGACCAACGAATAGCAATCTAAGGAGGATCACATGAAATCCATCCATACGAAAAAACCGAGAACCATTGAAAACCAAATTTGTAAAATAATATGCCCGCGCGTAGAGCGTTCTCTCTCCTAGTTTTATTGTTAATGCGATACCCATTGAAAGAGATACTCTTAAATACTCACATCTGTATTTTTTTTGTCCGCCAATTATTATTTTCGAGCATAGATCTTGTGCTTAAATTGGAGCCTCACAGTCACATTTGCCACCAAGGCGGCTACTGACTTTGTGTAAACTTAACGCGACAAAAAGAGGAAGAAACATATTGTCACACACTCACCAACATATCCGAATATTTTTGTTTATATTATTATTAAATATTTTTATTTTGCATAATTTAAATAATTTTAATTTTTGTTGTACTTTTATTTTTTTTAGTTATAAGTTGGGTACCAAGAACCAACGAGAACTCGGTGGAACTGAACCAATCTGAAAATGAAAAATACACGAGTGGTTTATAAATTTCTAGACTAGAAAGACCCGGAACCGACCTGAACCCGATCTGAAAAATTAAATGACCAGGCTTTGAGCTAAATAACTTGAAAAAAAAATATATTACTAATAAAAGTTGACCCTATAGGCATTATAACTTTAGTAGGTGTCTACCTTGTTTGAAAAAACTTAATTTGATTGGCCCACATGCTTACATTCACATGTTCAAGAATTTTAAATATATAAAAGATAAGGAAGTTAAACATATATAATCTTAAGCAATCAATAGTATCATTCCACATCATCACTAATTTGTTTTTTCATAACAGTTTATTAATTAAATATTTTAGAAAGTTAAGAAATTATATTTTCTAATTACAACAAAAAGAAGACTGTGTTATAGTTAATTGCCTATATTAAGATTTAAACAACTAATATGATTAGTATAAGCTTATCTAACACTATGAATTTTTCCAAATTTTCAAAAAATTGTAATGTGATAGAGATATGTAAGAGATAAAGAAAACATGTATAAGTTTTTATTAATACCAAAAATCTACTTATCATTTAACTAGGAAATTTTCTTAATTTAAAATAAAGGTTTCCATTCTATAAATACTCACTTAAAATTTATAAAAAATATAACAATAAAATAATTTTGTATAGCATATATAAAATTAAAAAAGCTTACTAAAACTATTTAAAACTTAATGGATTTATTTAGAATTTGAAGAGTGGATAATAACCCAAATAAGAGGAAAAAGAAGTTAAAAAAAAAACAAGGCGAAAAGAAAGAAAAATAAGAGTACGTGAAGAAATCGAAGAGATAATATATATAAAAAAAATAAAGATGAAAAAGAAAAAACAGGACAAGAATCTTGCGAAGACAAGAACAAAAGACCCAAAACCGAACACAAACACAAATGAGGAATAAAGAAGAGGAAAGACGAAGATGAGTGAAGATAAATAAGAAACCAAATAGGAACAAAGAAGAAATTAAAGCAGGAGAAATTGAAGAAGAATAAACAAAAGCGGATTTATGTAGAATTTAAAGAGTGCAGAATAATCATGTGACATATGTAGCCCTTTTTCTGGAGTTTTAAAGGTTGCGTCGGGCGACACAAAATGTGCGTCGGTTGATGCAACAGTTGAAAAATTGACCTGATTTGTTTTAAGTGGTCCGGTTTAGCTGGTTTAAGGGCTGAAAGCCCTAGTTTGCGAATTAAAAAGGGAGCAGCTGTGTCTTTTGTCATTTTTTTGGACGTGAACAGTAGCAGAGGAGAGAAAGGAGGTGATTTCGTGGTGTTCTTGCCTGAATCAGAGGTCGTTTGTAGCTTTTCTTCGTTGCTTCATCTCTATTTCCTTTTTCAATCACGTTTAGAGGTGAGTGCGTGAATATAGGCTCGTGAATCATTAGAAATTGATTGTTTGGTTGAGTTTATGATGAGTTCTTGTTGGGTTCATGTTTGATTTGAGTTTATGATCGATTTCAGGTGTTGAATCCCCTTAATACGCTGTTTCTGTGCGATTGCATGACTTAAATTTTCTGTCTGCGTCGACCGACGCAAGTGTAAATTATCTGTTTTGCCCTTTTGGTTGCTGTTTATTGTTGTGTGTTTGTTGTGTCTCACGTAATTGTTTTGTAGGTGGGATGATCCACTCACTAAGTATTTATGATAATACTTATGCAACTCTTTCGTAATGTGTTGCAAGTAAAATGATTACGTGATCGCAGAATCAAGGCCGAAGAAGGGGATGATAGGACTATTTGTCTTGCTTTGTTTAAGTTGTTAGAATTATTTATTTAATTGTTTTTGCTTCCGCTGAATATTGTTGAACTGATTTATTATTTATTTTATGGACTTGAGAATTTCGCTGAGTTGATTTAATAATAAAAAAATGCTTGGTTGTTTCATTTTGGTATCAGAGCCTAAACTGTTTTAGGACTATTAGAATTGCTAGGCTTTAGTATCATCCTCTTTGGGCTTCAGGAGATTCCACGGTAAGTTTTGTGTTTGTGTTGTGCTTCTGTTTTCTAGTTGCGCTCTCTTGTTCTTTGGGAGTGCAGTGAGATGGATGCAGGTGTTAGGGGATGTGGTGCGAGAGGTCGCGGTAGAGTTGGTACAGTTGCCCGTAGTGGCAGAGCAGGAGGCCAGCAGACTGAGGTCGGGATCGTGGACTTTCGGCGGATTCGGGAGAGAGTGCAGCGCCGAGTGTGGCGACTGCGTCGGTGACCCATGCAGATTCTTTGGCGGGTGAGGCCAGTGTGGGCGCTAGTGAGAGCGTGGGAGCGGGGGCGGCTCCAAGTGCGGTTGTTGTCCCAGCTCAAGGTCGTGATGACTTGGCGGTTGGGTTATTGACGCAGCTGTTGGTTACACAGGCTCCAGTGGCAAAGAGCAGCAGAAGTTGAGCAGCCAAGGGCTGCGGTTGTGGGTGTTCTGCTCTATCTAGAGATGATAGGGCAGATACAGAGGATAGCTACACCGCTCTTTGAGGGTGGAGTATGGCCGGAGGAGGCCGGTGAGTGGCAATTGAGACTGCAGAAGAATTTCCGGTCTATCAGATGTACGGTTGAGTACTAGGTGGAGTTATATGTCCACTATATGAGTGATGACGCACATTTGTTGTGTTTGTAGTTTGTTCATTTTGCGTGTGATAGAAATGTGGAGGTTACCAACGCATGTGTTGTGTAAGGACGGTTTTGAGTCCTACGTGTTGTTTGACTCTGAAGAATCGAATTACTTCATTACTACGGAGCGGGCCGAGAGTAGCTGCATCCAGAGCAGCGCTGGTGAGCGTTTGGGTATGGTCAAGGTGGCTGGAGGTGGATTCCGGACTACTTCAGGCCGTGTTATAGGAGTGGATATTCAGATTGCGGGGTAGTCGATGCTAGCAGATTTGGTCATTAGTCCGGTGGAGCAGTATGACGTTATTCTCGGGATGGACAAGCTGTTGTACTACATAATTCATCTGAATTGCTACAAAGGCATAGTGGTCTTTGAGCGAGATGCAAAGAGGTTGGTTTATCACGGAGTGAGACCGGCTCCCGGGAGTATTGTGATATCTGCTATTCAGGCTGAGCAAATGATAGAGCGGAACTGTGAGGCGTATTTGGCGACAATTTCTATGTGGGAGTCAGGAGCTGGGGTTACTATGAGTGATATTCGGGTTATCTAGGAGTTTTAGGATTTAATTTAGTCACTGAAGGGATTACCACCATCTCGGTTTGATCCTTTCCCGATTGAGCTAGAGTTGGGGACATCACCAATATCTAAGACCCTTACAGGATGGCGCCAGCAGAGTTGGCAGACCTGAAGAAACAGATAGAGGACCTTTTGTCTAAGGGGTTCATTCGGCCGAGTGTTTCGCCGTGGGAAGTGTCAGTGTTGTTTGTGAAGAAGAAGGATGAGAGTCACTGTTGAAGAACATGTACCCTGTCCCGTGAATTGATGAGTTATTGGATCAGCTGAGGGGTGCTACTTGGTTCTCCAAGATGGAGTTGGTGTCGGTGTCGGATTATCATCAAATCCCGATAGATGAGGCAGATGTCAGGAAGACTACGCTTAGGACGCGTAATGGGCATTTTGAGTTTGCGGTGATGCCGTTTGGGTTGACAAATGCACCGGCAGCCTTCATGAGATTGATGAGCGACATGTTCAGAGAGTATTTGGACGTGTTCGTCATCATTTTCATCGATGATATCTTGGTGTATTCGAGGAGTCTTGAGGAGCATGTGACTCACATGAGGTTGGTTTTGGAGAAGCTTCGGGAGCAAAAGCTTTTTGCTAAGTTGAGAAAGTACAGTTTCTGGCAGCGAAAGATGAGATTTCTTGGCCACATTGTTTATGCACAAGGAGTTTATGTGGATCCGGCTAAGATTGAGGTTATTAGGGATTGGCCTAAACCTAGTGTGCCCCAAAGATCAGGAGTTTTCTGGGTTTGGCAGGCTACTACAGCAGATTCGTTAAGAGGTTTGCTACTATAGTGCAGCCTATGACGAAGTTGACTGGGAAGAATGTCTCATTTGTGTGGTCACATGAGTGTGAGGAGAGCTTTAGGCAGCTCAAGAAGATATTGACTACTACACCGATTTTGGCGTTACCCGAGCCAGGGAAGCCTTATACAGTATATACAGATGCTTCAGGCATTGGTTTGGGCTGTGTGTTGATGCATGAGGGTAGAGTTATTGCATATGCTTCAAGACACTGACAGGGCAACCAACATTTTTTTTTTTTTAAATATTAAACAATTCTAGCGAAAGTCTTTAAAATAAATTAAATAAATAAATCAATCAATAACAATGTTCAGCGGAAGCAAATAACAAATTTAAATAAATACTTCTAACAACTTAAACAAGTTCAACAAAGCAATGCATAATAATAAACCCTATCATCCCCCTCTTCAGCCTGGATTCCGCGATCACATAAACCTTTTACCTGCAATACATTGGAATGAAGTTGCATAAGTATTTACTATTAGTGAAGCAATCATCCTGCCTACAGGCCATTTACGCAATTTACTAGCAATTAAAATAATTATTCAAAAATTATTAATATATTATTTCTCCAATATTAAATAATTCTCAATGATTAAAAATTCATTTATCAGTTATTAAATAATTCTCATAATTAAATAATAATTTTTCATATTTTAAAATAATTTAAATTATTATTTCAAGCCACTTAATTAATTAAAATATTTAATTAATTAAATCCGAATTTAAACATATTAACCAGATTTAAACCAGATATTACTTAAATTAAACCATAAATCAATTTTGAATTGAACCAAACTAAACCGGCTGCGTCGCCCGACGCAGACCACTTTCCGTCGACTGACGCAAGGTTTGCATCGCCCGACGCACGTCCGTCAGGACGACAAAGATATCAACAAATCACGCAGAAACACAAAATTAAACCTCATATCATAAGAACACCTCAAGAACAACATTCAATCAATCTATATCTAGTGATTTGCGGACCTACTGAAACAACCAACATTTTTTTTTTATAATAAATAAATACTAATCAATTCTAGCGAAGGTCTTTAAATAAATTAAATAAATAAATATCAATAACAAATAAATCAGTTCAGCGGAAGCAAATAATAATTAAACAAGTCTAGCAAAACAATGCAAATAAATAAAACAATAAACATCCTATCATCCCCCTCTTCAGCCTTGATTCCGCGATCACACAAATCTTTTACCTGCAACACATTGGAATGGAGTTGCGTAAGTATTTAATAAATACTTAGTGAGGCAATCACTCTGCCTACAGGCCATTTACGCAATTTACTAGATATTTAATAATATTTATAAACTCCAATAATTATTAAATACCATTTTCCAATTATTAAATAATTATTAATAATTAAAACTTCATTTCTCAATTATTAAATAATTCTCATAATTAAATAATAATTTTCCATATTTTAAAATAATTAAATAATTATTTTAAGCCATTTAATTAATTAATTAATTAAATACGAATTAACCAAATAACCAGATAACCAGATTTAACCAATTAAATTAAATCAATTTAAACCAATTTTAATTTCAATTGAACCGGACTGAACCGGTCAGTGTCGAGCGACACCGCTTGTGTCGTCGACACCAAACTTGTGTCGACCGACACTAGTTCCAGAGGTCGATTCTTCCTTCAACAAAACAGCACGAAAATCACATAAAACACCAAATCCACACGAATTACACCCAAACAACACTAGATAACACATAATCAACATGAACAACTCAAGAACAATTAACCAATCAAACCAAATCTAGCAATTGCGGACCTACAGTCATGCACTCACCTCAAATCGGATTGAAAAGAGAAAGGAGATGAAACAACGAAGAACAGCAACAAGGAGCCTCAGATTCGACGAAGAACTCCGGACAAATGCCGAAATCGCCCTCTTCTCCTTCTCCAGTCCGCAAAACGACAAAAGGAGGAAGAAGACGGCTGGCTTTTATTTCGAGTTCTAGGGCTTCCTGGGCCCAAACCCTAAACCGAACTTAAATTGAACCAGAAATTGATTTTAACCATTGGTGTCGACCGACACCAAAGAAAAATCTCAATTCTTTGGTCTACGGATGTTACACCTACAGTCATGAACTCACCTTGAATTGGATTGAAAACGGAAGAGGAAGAGAAAACAGTGAAGAACAACAACAAATCCGCCTCAGATTTTTCCAAGAACACTACAAATCTCTCAAAAATCGCCCAGATCTTCTCAAGAACTTCTCCTTTTCGCAAAACGACAAAAGTGAGGAAGAAAAACGGCTGCTCCTTCTTTAAACTCGAAATCAGGGTTTCCAGGCCCTAAACCAGCCCAAACCAGACTTAAATTGAACCGGGTCTTATTTTGCAATTGTTGCGTCGACTGACGCACACCTTGCGTCGCCCGACGCAACCTCCAAAACTCCAGAAAAAGGACTACTGGTGTTACAGTCTACGCCTGAGGTCTACCTACAAAAAAGTTAGTTTCACAATTGACAAAAATATGACTTTCCTAAAAAATTAGAGATTTTGACGTTGAGGTCTATCATTGAGGTCTACGGTGCATGTAGACCTTAGGTGAGGTCTACTCAAATATCTAGTCAACGCAAAAAAAAATTGAGGTCTACCATCGAAATCTACAAGAGAAAATGTCAAACTTGGGTCAACTGCAAAACTAACAATTTTGAGGTATACTTTTTGGGGTAGACTTACACCATAGACCTCGTTATGCTCCGTAGACCGCTTCAAAGGTCTATTAATCAAAACGAGGTCTACCGCAGAAAAAGTCAAAATTTGATCAATTGTAAAACTAACCTCCTCGTGTAGTAGACCTCTAATGTAAACCTTGCAACAAATGTTTGGATTCGGTCAATAGCAAAACTAACCTCCACGTGTAGTAGACCTCCGTAGAGATCTACGTTGTAGGCTTTGTCTCGTTCTACTAAGTAGGTCTACCTACAATATAACCTCTATAAAATAATACTCGATAAAATAATAAACACTATAAGATAATAAATTTCTCCGGTCCCAACTCGGGCCAATGTAAAAAATAGCAAAATGGAATAAGATGATAAGATAATACTATTAGGTATATTGTTATATGTTTTTTTTATGTCGTTTTCGGATCAATATATAAAGCATTTTGAAAATTTTCTTGAATAGTTGGTTGTTTTTACTTGTTTACTTACTTATATATGAGTTTTAAATGTTCATTTGATGTAATTAAGGCTCTATTCGATTTTCCTTTCTATTAGCTAATTATCTTAATTTCTAGGTAGACCGATGTTGAGGTCTACACGTTTGGTATATGCGTTCTGTCTATTTATCCGCCAAGCTTTGCTGATGTGGTTTGTATATGTTTTGTAGACAATGGATGAAAAAATACATGTCATGCCAAAAAAAATAGAAACTTTTGTTTAAAGCTATTACTCATGGTGAACTTAGTAAAATAGCAAAAAATGACTACCATGGTGGTTCATGTTTTGGCAGTGGTTCTAATAGTCAAGGTTTATGTAATTTTTCTTCAAGTTGTGATGGGAGTGAAAGATTTGTTTTAAAACGAACCTAAATTTACCTCTCTTTTGTAAGAAGATTATCCTATCTTCTAGTTACCTTTTGTAATTTTTGTGACATCTATATATATATATATATATATAAAGTTGGTGTGATTCTCTTGTGCTGGTGACACCTCAGCAAAAGAGACCCCTTCTAAATTCAGCATTTTTCCACATCAGCCATCTCTACTCTCCATTTGATTTATTTTATTTGCTTTTATTATACTTTAATTATTATAATAATTACCATGTCATAACTTTAACAAGAATTTGAAAAAAAATTATAAAACAAGAATCATATCAACTGATCTACATAAATAAAAATTTAACGATTTTAGTTTTGTTAAAATTAACTATATAATTTAAACGATATGAGATGGAACCCGAAGAAACATGATGGAAAATAATCGTGATAGAAAGGAATGGGAAGGGACATGAAGGAATGGTAGCAACAGAGAAGGACATGAAGGAATGGTAGCAACAGAGAGGGACATGAAGTAATACGACGAAACGAGAAAGAACGAGACGGAACGGAACAGGAAGGAGAAAGAACTAGACGGAAGGGAAAATATCGAAATGGGATGAAACCGGACATGACGGGAAGGAACGGGACAAAACAGAATGGGATGGAAAGGAATGAGACAAGAAAAGAACATGATAAGACAGAACAAGACATGATAAGAAGGAAAGGTTGGACGGGACGGGATAAAAACGAAATGAGACGGGATTGGACGGGATAAGATGGAAAGGGACATAATGGGATGAGACAGTAATTTTGCCTACCCCTAATTATATTCAGAGACGGTACAGATATGACAAAATGGAAAGGAACATAATAGGATAAGATGAGACTAGATGGGGCGGACATGACGAACGTGACGGAAAAGAACGGGATATGATTAAAAGGAACAAAATGGGATGGGATAGGGTTAGACGGAAATTTGCCTAACCGTAATTATATTTAATTAATTAATATGTGTATAATATTTTTGAAACAATAATAAACTATAGAAATAAATTCAATTTTCGGAAAAAAAAATAAAACTAACACAACAATATAAATTCCGCGCGAAGCGCGGTCACCCCCTAGTTGTCATTAAAGATAATGAAGTGATCTCTTTGATGAAACCAAACATGTATTGGTGATAAGTGCAAATGCCAAACGAGACCATGATTTCATAATAACGAAAATCTTTTAATTTGAGAAGCAACAAAGTCTTACAATGAAAACTGTAACTAAAAGCTCAAATCCGACAAGAAACAAAGTGTTTAAGCTGAAAGTTAAAGCTCAGCTCAAATCGATAAGCAACAAGTGTTTAAAACTGATAAAAGCTCTGTTTTGTTCTTCATCTTTGCTCGGTGTAGACTCATCAAGCATATCCCACAACTACTCATTCACTGATCGGTGCAACATCACCTGCACAAAATAAAAACGGAAACCTTGCTTCAAGACATGGAAATTAGAATCTTGTGGTGCTAGAGGAATGGTATATTCAGGAATAAAACCCTAGTATCCAAGATTCCCCACTTCTCAAATTCATCAAGGCACAAACTTTTGAGAAAACTTGTGCTGCAAATTCCATAAAGAAAAAAATGGAACCTTTTTCTCTTGAGATTGTTATGCCCAAAGAGGAGAGGCCTCTCATCAGCAGCTTCTGTAGTGAGACCTTCTCTGCTACACCTCAGAGTCTCAAAAACTTCTTTAATATGCACATTTTCCTGGAAACAAACAATTAAAAGTTTCAGACTTTCTTTCTCCAAGAAACATTTAACATTAGAGAAACAGAGAAAGATATAGAAACAGAAATGTAACCATGAGCACTTGATTATAGCTTTAAAACTTACCCGAATTCAGTGCAGCTCCTTTACAGGGCTTGGCTTCAGCAAAAGCTTCCACCGGCCAATTAGTGTGGGAGGCGAAGTTGTACCACCACTGGAGATCAATCAAAAGAAAACTAAGATGAGATTGAAGCAAACAGAAGCAAACTACAATATCATCAAATTTTAAGCCATCAGTTCTTCATTTTAGCTGCTCTTCAATTTCCCTTGCTGCTTCGATATAACCCCTATACAGTTAGTGTGGAGAATTCATCATTAAAATGAGCTCAATCCCTCATCATCAAGCAATTGATCTATCCAATTCATAGAACAAAATTTGTTTAGAACAAAGAACCCAAATTAATTTCTGAAACTGCTATCACTGTTTTGAAACGAGAAGAAACAAAGAGACTCACATATATCATCAATTGAACAAGTTTGATTATAGACTGCTCTTTTCTCTCCATCCCCTAAAATAGACATAACTTTCTGCAGCTGCTGGAATTTCTCTTTAGCTTCCTGTAACAAAGCACAAGAGTAGCGTTTTCATGTCAAACGGACCCCAAACAAAACTATGCAAAGGTACATACGAAGAAAAAAAAAAGCTTTTTAATCTCACCATTTAAGTTAGACTGCCACAATTTGACCATCCCACCGCTTCCAATGCTAGCTAAAGTCATGCCACTCATGTCCCATTCCATCTGCCAAACCTGATCAAGAAACATCAATAGTGTAAAGGAAATCAGAAGTAGCATCGAAGATCAAAAGCTTATTAAAGAGCTTTGGAATTTGATGATACGTCGCCTTGATGACCAGCAGGTACAGAGACTTTCTCTGCGTAAACTCCTCTAGAGAGAAGAGCACACACCTCAGAAAGGAACAAGAGAGAGTTAACTCGTATCGTTTTCTCTTCATGCATTTTTCTGAGATTTTATTTTTAATAAATGTTAAATGTCTATGATTTCGTTATTTTTGAAAATAACATTTCAAATTATAATTTTTTTTTTCAAAATTTTCTTAGTTTAAATTTAATATTTAATGATTTAGTAGACTTTTTGGTAGAACTCTTATGGTTTTAACCTAATTTGTTTTTTACTTAAATTAATTCATTTTAATGAAATTATATTTTATATAGATGCAAGTTGTCTGTATTGTATTTTATGTATAAAAAAATTTCATGAAAATATTTTTATAAGTTTAATTTATTAAAATTAAGATTAAATAATAGAATAGACTTAATCTGTAGACCTCACACATTTTTATAAGTTTGAACTTAAATGTTCTACTATAACTGATTCATTTGTATGAATTTTACTTTTTGGAATGCTAATGTTTATGTTTTAATTATTCATATGGGTTTTGCTGTAAATTTATCTTTTAAACTACTAAAACAAATTATTAGACTTAACAGGTCCTAATGTATTGCTTTTACTTGAGCCATAAGTTTTTTTTTTTTTTTTAATAGACTTCCATTTTATATAAAAAAATATCACGCCCCTTGGGGTTACAGCTCTTTCACAACAGGATACAACTGCATTATCACAAACAGTGATTCAAAAAATGAAGGCATAAACCTACATAAAACGCATATGGCAGGAAGATAGAAAACCAGGACGTTAGAAGCGAAAGCGTAGAAGGAGTGTTAGGCTGAGCACGAGAAAGAGGGTCTAATTTACATCTCATCGGCTGGTTAATATCCGCCCTAATAATTGAAGGCGACCTTGAGATATTATCGTGGAGACGAGTATTTCTCTCTTTCCAGATTAGATAAATTGTTGCTTGGAAAAGGAGTCTGAGAATTCTATTGAGGTTCTTATCATTAGAAGGTTTGGTAATCCACCTTAACAGGTCTTCGAAGATTATCGGAGGTGAGACGTTAGCTGCTGCCACAAGAACACCATATTTCTGCACTGAACGCACAATCAAAGAATAGATGCTGCCGATTCTCGTTTTGCCTTTCCATATTACTTGGAGCCATAAGTTGGCCATAACACCTCACGTTATAATCGATTGTAGAGAGCCCTAATTATTTCCATTCTAAAAAACGTCTCTCTTCTTATTAGTAGTTTCTTTCAATGAAGAGATTACATAGAATTGTCTGTTTACTAGATTGATTTTCGATTGGACATATGACCGAAGAGTTTTGGTTTGATTGGATATTCAAGAAATATGATGAGAATAGGATGGAAATGCCAGGTTTATTTAAAGGGGAGAAACTTGTTAGAATTTTTATTTCCAAACAGAGAAGAGAAAGAATGAAAAAAACAGAGCAAGAGATAAAGAGTTATCTCTTTTCAAACTCTTCTCTTTGAAGAACTTTTAACGAGGAATTGGTTTTATTACACTGAAACTTGATTATTTACATTATAACAACAATGGTTTATATAGATAATGAACAGGCACAATAACACAAGAGTTGTGTCTCTTCATATTTGTGTCTCGTCATCACAACTATCCAAAGTAAACCGTCATAACCGTTACTATGAGAAATAAGTGTTAGAACAAATTCAATAATATTCCTAACACTAAGTTGCTTCCTTGAACTTGTAAACTCTGTCTCTTCAAAAATAATGTCTTCTTCATTATGCTTCACACAACCTCTTGCGTGAGCATCAAGACATTGGAACTTTAGGTTTCTCTTACCCACGAGCCTTCTCCATGTCTCCTTCAAGTCTCTCAAACTCTTCTCACGTTTCCTTGACATCTCATGACGTCTCAACCGTTCCTGTTTCTGCAAATGCTCTGGAGTAGAACCTCTTTATTCTTTCTCCTTTGTAGCCTCGGTGTCACTTCCTTTGGCAACTTCCATCAATCACCATCACGTCTCCTCGACGTCTCTCGCATGGAACCTCTCTCCACGTCTGCTTCGGTTAACTCTTTAACTGTCTTGTGCTCCATTTTTCTCCGTGGTAAGCTTCCTCCTTTCGTCTCTTCCTTTGATCACCATCAAACGTGTAACATCCCGGATCTGAAAATATGGGCCATTTTCAATTTTGTTTTTAAAGCCCACGTGGGCCCATTCTCACTTGGTTTGACCAAACCGTGTGAG
Source organism: Microthlaspi erraticum (assembly GCA_902728155.2). Classification (NCBI taxonomy): domain Eukaryota; kingdom Viridiplantae; phylum Streptophyta; class Magnoliopsida; order Brassicales; family Brassicaceae; genus Microthlaspi; species Microthlaspi erraticum. The sequence continues at coordinate 77,926 of CACVBM020001088.1, forward strand.
CATCTCTCGTGGAGAAACCCTACTTGTGACATCGTGGAGCCGCCGAGAGAGAGAGGGGAGAAAGGAGGAAAGAAGAAGGCGAGTGATCGATCGAGAAGAGAAAAAAAAGTGAGAAAAGAGAAGAAGGAGAAGCGAGAGAAACCGGAGAGAAAGGAAGGAGGAGAAGAGAAGGAGAGAGAGAGAGAGGAAAATCTCGTGTGAGAGAAGGAGAAAGGTCTCGTGGGAGACAAGAGGAGAAGAAGAAGCCATGGAAGAAAGAGAGGAGAGAGAAAGGTGGAGAGGAAGAAGAAGACCGAGAGAGAGACGTACCATGATCCGTGAAGAGGCTGAGACCACAAACGGCGATGCCGTACTCCACCGCCGATCACCACCACTAGCGGAGCACCACCGGAGGGTGCAACCATCATTGTCGGAGCTCCCGATCTCCACCGTCAAGTTCAGCAGCGAGGATCTAAGGCTAGACCAAGCATTTGCTTGCGGCGCAAGTAATCCTCGTTGTTCACTCGTTCCATCATGCTCATGCCGTTACGAGATCACGTCCGTTTCATATTCCGTTCACCTTCCGATCAGCTTTTAGGCCAAGGTGAGGATGAATCTTCACCGTTCCTTAATATGCGTTATTCTATATTATTTAACTCTAAGACTTGTTTTAAATCAAACATAACCTTGTTTGTTGAGTGTGAACCCTAGTATTATTTTAGGAACCCATATTGTGTTATATAATTATTAGTTAATTAATTATATTTATTGTGATTTTAAATGTGATTATTCATGAAAATGATGTGATATTATTTATGGTTGATAAATAATATATTCTTGTTTTAATAAATATTATATTTATTTATTGTTGTGTATTAATATTTATATGAGATTATATAAATATTTGTGGAATTGATTGTGAAGTGATTCTTGATGTTGAGTGTTGAAGAACATATATCGAATATGGATTAATTAATGATCGGACATGGTATTTAAAACGGTTGAGTGTTAAAAGGATCATTGTTGAGTGTGGTGTGTGATGGTTAATGATATATGTAATATATATAAAAGTGTTTATATATAAAGTTATATATGTTGGACGCTTAGTGAGAAGCGTGTTAGTTAGTGGCGGTTTAAAGGTACCGTGCAACACAAGTAAGGTGGAAGGATCGTGGAAAGCGTGTGGATCCTCTTGCTTGGTGTTGGTGTTTGCTGGATGTGGGGTAGATAAAGGTTTCTCTTACCCCAATCCATCGTCGGTGGCTTGACGAGCCAGGCGTCTTGAAAGAGAGGCGGACAGCAATGTGGCGCTTTATACCACGGGGGTGTGTGCAGTGATGCGCGGATACATCCAGGGTGTTGAGTTACTGGAGCAAGATACTACGGGGTGTTGTGCCGGTATTTGGTAGCTTCACACGTGGTTGAGCTTGGCTGGACAAGAAACATCACCGTTACAGACCATATTACGTGTTGGGTGTATAGTCCCTCTAGGAGGTTGTTGCGTTATACAGCGTGTGTGGTGTTACATACTGTATGAGAGGTGACTCATGGTTTGTGTTGTATACACGGCGGACGTGTGGTGATTCACTGGTTGTGTCGTGTTATACACCGTCCTTGTGAAGCTATATCGTATGATGTGTTATACACTGCGTGTGTTGATACACACCTTATGTGTGGTGATTCATATATGTGTCGTGACATATATTGTATGTGTGGTGATGCCACCGTATGAATTATGTTCACACGTATGTGTGGAACCGCATGGTATGAGTTGTGTAATGCAGCATGTGTGCTAGTTTGGCGTTGTATAGATGACGTCTTGTTTGATGCTGTTTTAGCCCAAGCATGGGCGTTTGTTTTATAGCGTTTCATATGTTGGGCCCGGTTTAGATTCATTCTCCTGGGTAATCTAAATTACTCATCCCCCTTCCTTTTCCCTTCCCCTGTTTCCTTTTCTTGCAGGTAGGTACAGAAGTGTTGATTCAAGTATAAGTTGGTGGATTTTGTTAAGAGAACATCTTGGATTTGGGACCATGGTTATGGCATCGCGGTTAAAGCTGGTTAAGCTTATAACGGATGTCTTGATACACTGTCGTTTATCGGGAGTCCGGCTGATGGGTGTCACAAAACGTCTCTTTGACTTATCGTGCGTGACTCTTCTTCACGTCTTCTCTGCTCCATTTTTTCTTACAGAGGTAAGCACTCTCCTATGCTTCATCAACGTCTCATTGACGTTATAAACGTCTCTTCTTCACGTCTCCGGTTAACTCTATAACCGCCTCCATGTGTGGATCTTCTTCTCCACATCTTCTCTGGAGGCTATATGTGTAACCGTTTCCATGCGTGAATCTCATTATCCACCTTTTTGCTTCAATGCGCCTTGCTCTGTTTCTCTCAACAGGCGGCTTCTCCCTCAAGTTTCAGAATTCTCCTTCTATAATTCCAATTCCATATATGCTTTCTCCATTGCCATCTGAGAAGATTTCTTATTTCCTCTATCTCTATTGGAGGCTTCCTCTTGCGGTATGGCATGTGGATAAGGTGAAGGTTCATGGTGCTCTCTCTCTTGTCACCTCTTCTTTTTCTATTCTTCTTCTTCTTCTTCTTTTCTTCGGATCTGTCTCCATCTTCCTCTTCTTCTTGCAGCGGACTTCTTCTTATTCTCTTTGTGCTTAAACAGGTTCCCATGACCATGAAAGCTCTGGTACCATGTTAGAATTTTGATTTCGAAACAGAGAAGAGAAAGAATGAAAACAACAGAGCAAGAGATAAAGAGTTATCTCTTCTTTTTGAAGAAGAACTTTTAACGAGCAATTGGTTTTATTACACTGAAACTTGATTGTGTACATTACAACAACAATGGTTTATATAGATAATGAACATACAAAATAACACAAGAGTTGTGTCTCTTCATACTTGTGTCTCTTCATCACAACTATCCAAAGTAAACCGTCATAACCGTTACTATGAGAAATAAGTGTTAGAACAAACTCAATTATATTCCAACAAAGCTTAGTGAGGTATCAACAATTTTTCTGGGATCTTTGTCAATAATAAAAATGTAATCCTCCTCTCTTTTGTCTTCTTAATGTTCTGAAAATTTCTGAAGAAAACATATTATTGGTAAAAAAAATTGACCATAGATGTATAATTGGGTAGATGTTGTTAAGCTTAAAAGATTTAGTCGTTTTGTTTAGAACCTGTTTTGCAGATTCTAAGGTTTTGTAGTATTTTTATCTCTTGGCACAGGAAAAGGAGGAATTCCAACATATAGGAAAACATAAGTTTCTTTCGATAAATTGGGATGGTTGTAGCAAAACAGAAGCGGACTCCAAAATTGAAAGATAGATGGAGTACTTCGGCATTGTATTGGGAAGTGGCATACAAATATCTCGGATCCTGAGTGGACTTTAGTTCTTAAGTTTTGCACAAATGTTGACCTCAAGGTACACAACTAGCTCTCGAAACAAGAAAATGTGGCACTTCCACGTAATCCATGAGTTTTGGCTAAAAATATCGGCCCCATGAGCGAGACTTTGGCATTGATTGCGTCTTTCAGATTAATCTTGATAATTCAAAGCATAACAAGACCGGTGGAGAAATGTAAGCGGGACAGATTGATGGAGTTAAGGGAAAAGGACACTTGCACATAAGAGCACATACATGGCAGAAACTCATTTGAGTTTCTTTAAACTTTTTTTTCGTTTTTTTTTGAAAAGAAAATGAAAAAAAAAAACATCCAATCGGGATCTGACACGTATAGAAACTGTCAGAGAAACGTTTCTGCAGTCTCTCCGGGAAGAGACGATTCACAGCTAAAGAAATGCCACGTAGATATATATTTAATTTTTCTTTTCTTTTTTGCTAAAGAAACCCAATTGGTTTCTGCGATGTATGTGCTCTAAAGACACGCTATGCCAATAGTTAAGATTCTTAGCTGCACATATGTTTCAAGGGATGTATATAATTACTTTTGCTAGAAATTTTGATTTCCTACTCTGTGACAATCCATCACAGATTTGGTTTCCCCATAAGGTTGATGAATTACTTTACGGTTTGTTTTTTTTTCCTTTATTATTTCTTTCATACGTAGATTTGGTTGACGATCTGAAAACATTTTTTGAAGCGTGTATTAAAGGTTTTTGGCTGTTTGTTTTGTGAGATTAAGCGGATATACCAAGCCCTACAAAGTAATAGAACTTTTTCATTTTAGATTGATTTTCCCAACTGGATATATGAGTTCTATGTAAGAGGTAAAAAAATATATAAGGAGAACAAATAGTAAATTTGTCTACCAACTGCAACAGTTATCTTTCAAACCAAAAAGCCAATCAATTCCAGGGTTCATCTTTTTATTATTAATTGAGAAGTACATTGACAATTTTTGGACCAAAAAACCAATCCCTTTATGAAGAAAAAGTGTTTGGCAACAGGTATGAGGAGGGATAATTTAGTAAAAAATAAAGACAACTCGTCTGAGTTGACTCAATTGGGCGAAAAACCCTACCCAATTGACAATGGATCAACACGTGGACCCCATATCACTTAAAACAAACCACAATCCAATTAAAGACGGTTCAGAATCCAATTAAAAACGGTTCAGTAAAACCGTAAATTGATGAAATCGGTTAAAAGGCTATTACAAATTAAATGAAAAGCCCAACGCAAACAAGCTCATCGTCAAATCAAATCCAATTTTACCTGCCAATAAAATAAAATTTATAATTATCCATTACGTGGTAAAATCTGAAAATAGGAAAAGTTCTAAAAAAGATGAAGTGGAAAAAACAAAATAACAAATTCCCATTATAATCAAATCAAAGAACAGAATATGCTTTTTGGATTTTCGGGTTTTTATAGACAAGTACGGGTTTGGGTGAAAATTTGAGACCTAATTTTATAGAGATATAGAGATATAGAAATTGTTCGGTTTTCTTTGAAAATTTCTGTTCAGGTTGGGTTCGAGTTTTTTTTTTTTGTTCAGTTTAGGGTTTTCCGGATTTTTTTGGATTTCGGGTTTTCGGATCTAGATATATTAAAAACAATTAAGTATTTTAAAATTTTGATTAGGGTATTTGGGTCGGTTTCCGGGTGAAAAGGTTTCCAGATTTTTTTTTGTTCAGTTCAGGGGTTTCGGGATTTTTTTTTATTTCGGATTTTCGGGTTTAGACATATTAAAAAAATTTGGGTTTTTAAATTTTTTGATTAGGGTTTCTTGGTCGGGTTCGGATTTAGGGTTTAAATTTTCTACGCAAATCTCATGTGTGGTTTGATAAACATCCGTTCTTCGTCAATGTTAACATTTCTATCATAATACACAGAAATCTAATTTAAAAAAAAAGATATAATCTGTGCGAGAAACCACCTAGTATGTTATCAAGCAACAGTCCATGACATTAAGCTGATAAACTGAAATTCCCCCGCAAAACACCGTCGTCTCGAATTTTCTATGGTACTCACTCTGTTTTATAAGATTTAGTCAAGCATTGTCGAGGAAAATTCACGGCGTTATCGATATACCATAGCATAGCAGACTCGGAAAATGAATCATTTAGTAGACTTCAACTTCTACGGAGCAGTGACTCAGTGAGGCAGATGATAAATATGTTATCGGGGACTCAACTCATGAATTTCAATATTTCATGAATCCGGTGATCTGGAAAAGGAACTAACCCTAACAGCTTTTGAATTCACCGAGATCTCAATCGATAGAGAATCGCAACAACTACAAGTCTCATCCTAAAGAAAAGAGTCACGCTATACAAATTTTCAGCAACAAAAATTTGATGCGCTCTACAAGCTTGTGTTCCAAGCAACCTAAATTTTAAGCTATTTTGTGTCAATGATCACTTACGTAGCAATTCTTAAAAATAACAAAATTTATATTTCGATTTTGCGGGTGAGTTTTCTTATGCCATAGGGCCTGACTGGTTTAACCGCTGCGGTTGCGGTTGCGGGTGCGGGAGTTTGCAGAAGCGGGCGGTTGTGATTAGTAGCGTTATTAAGCGGTTTGTACGACTGGCATAACAATTGAAAATGGATGCGTTTGCGGGTTACTTATGACTGGTTCACTTGCGGATGCAATAGCGGTTAAACAATAAATTAATAATATAAACACATTATATAATTATAAAAATATCAAAAATATTTTATAATGAAAATTTTAAATTTATGGTTCAACATAATTAAAAATATTTTTTTATAAATAATAATATGTGTATAATACTTACGTCTATCTTTTAATTTCTATAATTTAAATAAAAATGTGATTTTATTTTCAAAATATATATTTAATGTGAAAATTAAATTTATTTTACAATTTTATTTATTAGATATATATGTATTAGTATGAAAAGAATATTTATGAAGAGAATTTTGATTTGTAGAACTTATAAATATATAAGTATTATATGATTTTAATGAATATTGACACGCAATTTTTTTTTAAATTTATATTAATCACAAAAATATCAAAAAAAACGGATCATTTTGGTAAATAAAATAGTATTAGAAATCAATAATAAATATCTAAATTAAATAAAATTGGTAATCCTTTTACATTTTAATTATAACTCACATTTTGTTTCTGAATTCATAATATAAAAAATGATTTTTTTTATCTAATATTAGAAAGAATTACATGTGTCTAAATTTGATCAATTAATTAATTCGTAAATTTTTGATTATTCGATTTAAAACTTGAAAATTATCTTATTAAAAATTATAAAATGGGTCTATTATAAATTTTTCTTTTTAATATTAGTTAGTTGCTTGATAATTATTCTGTCTGTTTTCTATTTATATTGTTTCTTTTTCAATCTTTTTTTAGCCTCTCTCCATTATTAATTTCCCTTTCCAATATCAATTAGGTTTTTTACAATGTTACTTTTCTTTTTCTGTTAATACATTTTTCCAATGTTCTTGTGTTAACACAACTCATCACCTGATCAATTATTAGACACATGTTGCGACAATAAATTCAATTTTGATCCAACTGATCTAAAATTAAATATTCTTCATTGATATCTAACTTTCATATTTATATAATAAGATATAAATATAAAATGTTACTAACTTTTTCATCAAGTAATAGAAGTCAACTCCCATAAGAATATTGTTTTCTTTAGGATTTCTAGCTTCCCACTTTCGAATAACACGTACTATAGTACGGCGATAATTTCGATTTCGATCCAATTGACCTAGAGTCAAATAATCTCCACTGTTCTTTTGAACTTTCAAAGACATAATTTTAAAATTAGAGAAAGAGAATCAAAGAGATTTGCTGAATTTGCTTTGATGAGTTTGTGAATGAGAAAAAGAGATTACAGTAGCTCTCTTTTTATAGGGGGTTCATGTAACCTATTCCATACAGTTTTAGGATATTTAGTTTACATACATATTCTATGTACTAATAGAATTTTTTTAAACATGGGTTTATGTAACCTATTCCATACCGTTTTAGGATATTTAGTTTATATACATATTCGATGTATTAATAGAAATTTTTTATAGCATTATTTTCAATTTATTTATAAATTTTCGTTTTTATTATAAAATATTAAAATTTTCCCTTTAAAAAAAGTTTTCTTTTTTCCTAAGACACGTGTCACGATCTTAACGGACCTAACCTTAAAAGTGACACATGTCATGATCTATATTTTATAAAAATCCTATGTGTCGCAACCACGTCGCGCGCATCCAGCTTTATATAATAAGATTATATGATTTTAATGAATATTGACTAAAAGTACTAATTTTTTATTTATATTGTGATTTTATTATCCAAATCTTATTTTTTAATAAATATTATTATTTATTTTCGGATTTTATATAAGTTTGTGTTTTTTTTTTTTAATTATCCACCCGCAACCGCCCGCAACCGCAAACGCTTGCGGAAAGGAGCTTTTGATTTTCAGTGATACAGAGCGGTACAGAGTGGTATAGAGCGATTCAAAGCGGTTGTCGTGATTGTTATAAACCGCCGAAAACTGCTACGAACCGCAGTTTGCGGATGGTAGCGGAAGAACCAATCAGCCCCATGTATATTATAAGTTTATTTATATGACACGTCCGGTACACAAAGGACAAACTCATGTATATGATAAGTTTATATGACAACAACACAAGAAAACAAAAGGAGTTATCCATTATACGAGTAGGGCTTGGGCATGATAAGATGAGCACCAAACTGTGGGTGAAGGGTGAAGACTAGGTCAGGCACATGAACATAGAAAGGAAACAACTCGAAGGAGAATCTCTGTTGAATCAATCCCACGCAAACGGAAAGAAGGAGACTTGGCTCTTTGTGCCTTTGGGACACCGTCTTTGAATCTCTCATGAATTCTGCTGCAGCGTTGGCCCATAGCTCTGTGTCGCGTTGGACTAGCATAATAGGTACATTGATCTCAACACCGCCTGGTAGTGTTAGGTCGCCTAGCTTAATTTCTTTGTGAATGGCTCGGTCAGCTGGGTTATTGGAGGATATAACCTAAGGACCTCATAGAATATCATCGTCATCTGCGAGGGATCAAATCATTAAAACAAAACAGAGTACTTAAGTCACCTGGATGTTTATAATTTGCTTTATACTTACAACTTTGAGGTGGTTTAGGCCTCCTGTAATGATCCCTCTCAGTATAACTTGGAGTTAACTATGCCAAAAAAATGATAAGTGTCAATCTCTACATGTGGGGAATAATCTCTAACAAATTGCAGCACCAAAAGATCAAAAGCCAATCTCTAAACGTCTTGTATTAAACAAGAAAAATTGAAAGATTTCAGAAAAGCTTATGTCATAAGCTGTATTAGTTCTGTTTGGAGCTCAAATATCTTTTGCCCTTCATTGTGGCTGCTGCCAAAAGCAGTACGAGAGATCACATCTGCCGTCATATTCACCAGCCAAGGCCAAACGTCCACCTCACAGGAGGACCCTTTTTCCGACACTAACTTGTCCCATTTGCCAACAACCTCGCTACAGCTTTGGTGGAACGCAGGTACCATATTCTATACATAGAATAGAAGCAAAAGGAACAAAATGGGTCAGATCCAAATAAACATACATACGTACATAAAGCAACGTAACTTGTTTCCCGGGTTACAAATAAGAAGCCTAAACCTTGATCGCTCAAGGTGAAAAGTCGGGTTGATGATTCTTCGGTGTTTTGCCCATTTATCACCGGCATAACTAAAGAGTCCAGTGTCTTTTCCTTTACAACTGCTTAATTTTTCTAGCAGTGGCTCTATCTTCGACTGCAATTGCTGCCCAATCCTCTTAACCAGATCATGATCCCTGCAAAACTCAAATCTATCAGCTCAGAGAAAGAAAAATGGACAAAATTCATAATGAATCGGCGAACATGCCGAATCAAAAAAACGATTTTTTAACAAACAAAATTGTAACTGAATCACTTTTTTATTCCATCAATATGTGGAATTCCATGATATAATCATCATACGTTTTTAAGGTTAACCAATATCTACCTCATAACTCATAATAGATCAAGGTCCCCTCGAGTGGTCTCTCTTTATATATAGTGAATAGATAGGTAGGTACTCGTTGAGTTTTAGGTTTAGCAGAAAATATCTTTGAGAGTCAATGCATATTTTTATTTGCAAATTAAGAAAAAAGATAATTACTTTAAATTAAATAAAAAAGTATCATTAATGTATTCTCTTTTTTTTTCTTAAACGAATATTCCATTCAGAAAATGCTTGGTTAAAATTTCAATCTTTAATTATTTGGTTAGGAAGATTTTAAAGCAATGCGCAAAATATTAGGAATAGTGATTTAAGTTGTTATTAATTTGGGTAATAAATAATTGTAATAAATCCGAGGCATTATTTGAAAATCTCTGCAAAAATAGATTTTTCATCTTAACAGAATGATATTTATTAAAAAAATTATAAAGAAAAGATATTACATTTTTAAGTCATTTGAATTGGATATTCATTTCTTGTTTAGATTATTACTTTTCACGATTCATTTTTCTAATTTGTATTCAATATCAACAATTTTTTAGTGATAAGATTTGAATTTTTATTTATATTCAAACAATTTTTTTATTCTATTTATAATATTTTCTTGTTTTAAATGAAAATGATTAATATGGATACCAATTCAAATTGTAAAATCATAATATTATTTTCATAAGAAAATATAAAATTGTTATACTGATTTTTCACATTACGAAATTAATTTTATCATATTTTGTAGTGATTTAAAACTAATTTTCGTTTTATATGCACACACAAATCTTTTTCTCTTCACATTAGCCTTCACTACTAGTCACATTTAGCCCTGCACGAGGTGATGATTTCTGAATTTGTATTATTTTAATCAGAAAATGTAAATATAACTATTTTGAAATTTAATACGACATACTCCTTCCGTTTCAAATTAGTTGTCGTTTTGACAAAATATATCTGCAATTATTTGGATGTCTATGGATGTGTTTTAAATTTAATACATCCAAATAATTGTAGATACATTTTGTCAAAACGACAACTAATCTGAAACAAAAGGAGTATTTTTTTTTACCTTGATTATGTTCTTGTCTTGGTTTATAGTGTGGAAATTAAGCATTTAAAATCATTTAAAAAAAATTAAACAAATTAAAGCATTGATCATAGCCTTTGATTAAATATAATATACTTAAGCGAGATATGTAAAAAAATTCAAAGAACAAAAAATGAAAATAAAATATTATTCTTTAAAAAAATATATATATCATGTATTTCATAAGATAAGCAGCTATAGATGTATGCACACGTATTATAACTAACTTTTTTTCTCTCTCATTCAAAATTAAAAAATATATATATATATATATTATAATTTCAAAACAGTTAGACCAATAAGAAAACAATATGCAGAATCCAAATTGTCAAAACAACAAAAATATAATTAGTTTTATATTAAAAGTGAAACAGAGAGAAATATTCAAATTTTTGATCAAAATAAAATATTTATAAGAAGAAATGTTTTATTTGATTTAATTATACAGTTTAATTAAAAATCTATATTAAATCGAAGAAAAACCATTTTACATATGGATAACTACTGTCCTATGTGATATGGTTGCATATCATCTATTTTTTATAATATATTTTTACACTTTCACACAACAACATATCATATATGGGAATTTTAAAAAATTTAGTGAATATTTTGTTTTAAAAAATTCAAATCATAGTATATATAGAAAACATAGATTTTCTTTATTAAATTTCTTAGTGATTCAATTATTTTATAAAATAAAGGTAAACAAAGATGAAAGGAGATATCTAATGATTTAAAAAAAAAATTATTATAGAATTAAATTGAATCTTATATTTTCCTTATTTTACTAACTTTGTAAATGTCAATTAAGGAAAGGGAATGATAATTTTTTTTATTAATAACTACATACATTATCAGTTTAATAATACAGATTTGATTCTTTAACCAAAAATATGAATGACAATATTTGTAACTATTAATATCTTGATATAAATATTTCATATATTAAATAAATGTACATTTTCAAAAAATGCCGAAATTTATATCTGTTTTTAAAAAATCAAATTAGAGTTTGTGTAAAAGAAAATGTACATTTTTATATATATGGATTATGTGGTAATTTATTTATTTTTATAAAATTTATTCCAGTAAAAAAATGAGAGAAAAATATAGTATTTAAGAAAACAATTAATTTGATTTATTTGATAAGACATGGAAAAAATAAAATTATGTTTATGATTAAATGCTGAAATTTGTATAAATTATTGATATAAATTATTCTCTAACCAAATCAATACAATGGCATATTATGTACATACTTTAGTAAAGAGAGCTTTATTTCGAGAATGCAGTAAAGAGGTGAAATAATTGTATATAACATAGAAATAAATAGTAGTGAATATTTCATGTGACATAACTGTAAATCCCTAATATATTAAAAGAGAAAACACTAACTAAATAACCTTTGTCTAATGTGTTATTAACAAGAATGTCATTGCTTAGGTGTCATCACTAGGTTCACTCTTAGAGCAATTTCTAATTAAGACAAGCTTTACTAGACAAATTACAATATATGCCATTGCATATTATGCTTACAACCAAATAATGAAATTAAATTTATCATTCTCTTTCCTTAATTGGCAACTACGAAAATTAGTAAATAAGGAAGATATGAGATTCAATTTAATTCCATCATAATAATTTCTTTTAAAATCAGTATACATCTTCTATCATCTTTGTTTAAATTTATTTAATAAAATAATTTGAATCACAATATAAAAAATCTATCAAAAAAAATCTAAAACTTTTTCTGTACATGTTATGATTTGAATTTTTAAAAACAAAATAATATAAATTGTTTCGTATATAACCTCATTTAGTAGGTATCCAAAGGTAATTTTTTTTTTCATTTAATATGGTTTTTTAATTAAAATCTATAATTAAATCGAATAAAAATTCTTTTTATAAATATTTTATTTTGATTAAACTTTTGAATATTACTCTATCTGTTTCAACTTTCTATACAAAATTAATTATATTTTTGCTGTTTTGACAATTTGGATTCTGCATATTATTTTCTGATTGGTTGGATTGTTTTGAAATTATAATAAAGCATGTTTTAGTTTTGAAAGAAAGAAAAAAATTAGTTCTAATCCGAAAAATATTATTTTTTACTCATTTTCTTTTTAAACTTTTTTTTTGGATTTCTTGAATATTTTGGTTATTCTGTTCTAAATATAAAAACTTTCACTTATTATTTAGTTCTGATTCAGGTCTTATTTGTGTCGGTTTTTATCGGGGGTTTTTTAACCAAATAACCGATCATAGTCCGAAAACCTACAAAATAACCAAAAAATTATCTTTACTCCAACTACTACTAATTTGTTTTGGATTTCTCAAATATTTTGGTTATTTTATTCTAAATATAACTCCTCCCTCTATTTCATAATAAGTGTCATTTTAGTCTTAAGTTTTTGTTTAATTATAAGTGTTGTTTTAGATTTCTAATGCATAATAGAATGAATTTCCAATTTTATCCTTATTTATTTAGTGTAATAACAAGAGATTGAAATGATTTATTGTATTAGTTATAGGCATTTCGGAAATTTTAATATGTTTTTCTAATTTTTGTGCAATAACTTTAAACGCACTTATATTGAAACGGAGTTAGTATTATATTAGATTTATAATTGTAGTTGTAGTTATTTTTGATTACTAGGCGATGCCCACACATACACTTTTTTCCTAACATATATTTTTATACTAACTAGAAGGTGACCCGCGCTTCGCGCGGGAATTTATATTATTGTGTTAATTTTAATGTTTTTTCGCAAATTTAGTTTATTTCTATTGTTTATTATTTTTTTAAAAAATATTACACATATTAATTAAAAATAATAAGAATTAGGCAAAATTAACGTACAGTCTTGTCCCATTGTATCCCATTTCGTTCATTTTCATCATGTCCGTTCTTTCTCGTCTTGTCCCGTCCCGTCCTATCCCATTATGTTCCTTTCTATTTTGTTATGTCCCATCATGTTCCTTCTGTTTCTTCTCGTCCGGTTCCCTAAATATAACTAAGGATATACAAAATTCCCGTATAGTCCCATCTCGTCCCATTTCATTCCTTCTCATCTTATTCCGTTCTTTCCCCGTCAAATTCCATCATGTCCGCCCTATCGAGTCCCATCCTATCTTGTTATATTTTTTTTTCGTTTTGTCTTATCTCTGTCCGGTCCCTAAACATAACTATGGGTAGGTGAAATTTCTATCCCGTCCCTTCTCGTCCCATTATGTCCCTTTCATCCCGTCTCATCCAATCCCATCTCATTCTGTTTTTTCATCTCGTCATGTCTAATTTGTATGTCTCGTCTCGTCCAGTCTTATCCCATTTCTCTCGTTATGTTTTTTCCGTCTCATCCTGTCCGGTCTCGTCTCATTTCATCCCAAAACACTTAAAGAAATCAGTGTTCTTTATATAATATCTTGACATCAACGTAAATTATATAATCTAACAAACATAAATTTATTAATTAATAGTTTTTGTAGATCTATATATAGTCTTTCACTTTTTTTTTTTAAATGACATTATTTATATTCTTGTTAAACTTATTATAGTAATTATGAATTGAACCCCCGCAAAATCACGGGGGCAAAATGTTATATACTAAAAATTAAAAAAAAAAATCCAGTTTATATCTATTAGTGAAATTATTTAAAACGAAAAAAAAAACAAAGCAAAATTATGATTATCCAAAATGGTTATATATTCGAAATGTTAAATTTATAGTAATTGAAAAAATATTAAAATGTAGGATAAAGATGCAACCCTTTCAAATATAAATTTCACTTGATTTCTAATTAGTACATATTAGTTCGAAATAAGAAACAAAGGAAAATCATATAAAACATAAATATTTAAAAACACTAACCTGAGTAAAGAAGAAATAAATATGGACATTGTCAATATGAATCCCACGTCTTCGTATAAAACATAATTTTATAATCAAAAAATTTGCAACAAAATGAGTAGTTGAAATAAATCTAGACACGTCAAAATGAAGGTCGATACCTCCTCTGGTCTGAAGCGATGAGGGTTACGGAATCTGCCAATTTGGTAATAGAAGATAATTTACACCAACAAAACAGAGAGGGATATCTAGAGGGGAGGAAAAAAGATTAGAACCTTCTATTTTGTATACTTTTCTATAAAAACAGACTTTTAGAACCGGCGCTTGTGGCCCGGTGGTAAAGGACCCTCAGCTGAGGTATCCGCCACTTGGGTTCGAGTCCCGGCCACAATGGATTTAACATCCCTTCCGTTGGGGTGTTGGACCCCACTTGTGGGAATAGTTGGGAATGTGACTGTTCGGATACCAGAGTTATAAAAAAAAAAAAAAAAAAAACAGACTTTTAGCAAATGAAATGTGACAAATCAACTTCCTTACCAGTCACCACCTTTCCAACCGACGCTCAGCAAGATGGATAAAATCATATAAGACTAAGTAAAGAAGAATATTGATTTTTCAAAGATTTTATTAGTTTAGTAATAACCTTCTAATGCAGATACGTTTATTAGTTTAGAAGCATGAGACTAATCTAGGTTTGGATACGTTATGAGGCCAATTTGTGTGTTTGCGTTAACAATTAACAATGGAATACAATGCTCAAACAGTTCATTAACACACAAGCAAAAGCAAACGCAATAAGAATCCCATATCCATTAATGTGTTAAAAGCCTGGTCTAGAAACAGCGTCACCATGAACAATGCAACGATGTTCGTTTCATAACCTGGATTGTGCACAACACAGTTTCTGGGAATCAAAGATAAGTACCACCAACAAAGAACCGAGTGATATTATGAGTCGAGGGACACGTTCTTATCTTAAATCCAAATCAGAAATAACTCTACATAGATGTTCCGTTTGTATTTATTTTATAATCAGGAAACTTTTGTGCAAAACAGAGATATCGAAATTGATCTCTTCCTGATTACGGACCGAAAAGAAGGTTTCAAATTTATTACGCCATTCATTTTTATGCCAATTCAAAGCTATTCACTCGTACTCTACTTGGTTTATAAAAAAAGGACAGAAAAAATTGTAATTGAAGGATCAAATAATCTTACACAATATATAGAAGTGAAAAACATCATTATGAAATGTTACAACTGTTCGTTAGTTAGGCGGTTATAAGTGAAAAGATACTATTCGAAAAAACACAATTTTTAGATCGCGGTTATAGGCAAGATGGTTAAGAACGAGAAGGCATGAACACAAAAGGCATTTTGTTGAGTTTGCTATTATATTTAGATGAATGCTAATTATTATGAAATTAAAATATTAAAAATAAAAAATATAAGAAATTAAATAAAGTGCTAACGTGGAGAATTGGAGAATTTAGAAGTAACCATAAGAGAGAAACATAAACTTTATATATATATATATATATATATATATATATATATATATATATATATCATATATATGAAAAGGGGCCGACCCTCTCCATATGTTTGACACATGGACAGAGGATAAATTGACATATGGCAATACGTTTTTAGAAGTGCCTCTTCCCATTCATGTCGTCTCGTCGATCTTTCATCTTCACTGTCATAAAGAAACTCAAACGTTGAAATTCTAGAAACGTATGGTTCATGCATTCAATAACTCTCCCCAGAAACCCTCGTCTCCATCTACAACCAATACAATTACTTAAGACTAGGTATGAAGCCCCGCGCAAGCGCGGGGTTGTTTGCGATAGTTTTCTGTTTAGTTTTATCTATACTTGTTGATTTGAATTATGATGGTTTTGTATTAACTTTCATGTTTTTGTTTATGTTTTGAGTTAACCCAATCACTAACATTAAAAATATGAACAATTTGTCTTTTATTTTATTTTATTAGGATGTTAACACTCCCACTTTATCTCGAGTTTTCTATTTCTAAAATTTTAGCATGTTATAAATATTATGTTTGTTTACTTCTGTTAGACTATAAACATGCATATGCATTGGACTCAACGTTAAAATTTGTAAGCATAATGTAAAATAGCATTTGGACCCGAAATAAGATGAAAAAAATAATATATATACTTTTTTACATATCTACTTTGTTGTGGTAGCATATGAGCCTCATAACCATTGATTATTTTCTATTATGTTAGTTTTGTAAATATTAATTATATTTTGAGACAAACATATCACAATCCTTAAAATTTTCATGTTTTTCACTGCAATTAAATTTACATATAAAAACTCGACTTCTATTTAAAAAAAAACTCTAACTCTAATTTCTCATTGGCTTTTTATTATCTTAATTAATTTATATTCAACTTTTTAACTTGTAAACACATTATAACATTTTGAAATAGGATAAATTCTTTTAATAAAAAGGTAAATATATACCATTTCAAGTTACATATATTTTTACTTATATTCAAACTTTTTGATAAATTTTAACATCAAGTTATCACATATTTTATATTAATTAAGTAATTTAGTTGTGTATTTTTCTTAGTTTTATTTATATTTAAAATATAAATATATGCAAAGAAATATGAAAAGTCATGTATTAAATATCTTAAAAACAATTTAATGAATTTTTTGTGCTGATGTGGACACTCTATATGGAGAGAGCAACTCCCTAATTATATATAAGACTAGGTTTGAAGCCCCGCGCAAGCGCGGGGTTGTTTGCGATAGTTTTCTGTTTAGTTTTATCTATACTTGTTGATTTGAATTATGATGGTTTTGTATTAACTTTCATATTTTTTGTTTATGTTTTGAGTTAACCCAATCACTAACATTAAAAATATGAACAATTTTCTTTTATTTTATTTTATTAGGATGTTAACACTCCCACTTTATCTCGAGTTTTCTATTTCTAAAATTTTAGCATGTTATAAATATTATGTTTGTTTACTTCTGTTAGACTATAAACATGCATATGCATTGGACTCAACGTTAAAATTTGTAAGCATAATGTAAAATAGCATTTGGACCCGAAATAAGATGAAAAAATAATATATATACTTTTTTACATATCTACTTTGTTGTGGTAGCATATGAGCCTCATAACCATTGATTATTTTCTATTATGTTAGTTTTGTAAATATTAATTATATTTTGAGACAAACATATCACAATCCTTAAAATTTTCATGTTTTTCACTGCAATTAAATTTACATATAAAAACTCGACTTCTATTTTTTTTTAAAATAAACTCTAACTCTAATTTCTCATTGGCTTTTTATTATCTTAATTAATTTATATTCAACTTTTTAACTTGTAAACACATTATAACATTTTGAAATAGGATAAATTCTTTTAATAAAAAGGTAAATATATACCATTTCAAGTTACATATATTTTTACTTATATTCAAACTTTTTGATAAATTTTAACATCAAGTTATCACATATTTTATATTAATTAAGTAATTTAGTTGTGTATTTTTCTTAGTTTTATTTATATTTAAAATATAAATATATGCAAAGAAATATGAAAAGTCATGTATTAAATATCTTAAAAACAATTTAATGAATTTTTTGTGCTGATGTGGATATGGAGAGAGCAACTCCCTAATTATATATAAGATTTGAAAGTTAAAAGGGAGAAATATAGTTGACGGCGACAAGTTAACTTGAAGCTGAGATTACCGACGACGCTGCTCGCTGAAATTCCCGTACAGGCTGCTTCATCCAGTGGTAACAATCGAATCCTTAATCCTTAGTCTAATTCGTTTTTTAATTCTGACCAATAATCTGATTATGATGCCGTTATTAAGCATATCAATTAGTAAAAGATCTACTGGCGATGTGAGGGCCATTATCAAGGAATTGACATTAGGGAAGAGACCTTTGATACGAAAAGCGAAGGAGCTATTAGATAGCATCCGCATGACCTGGCATTCAAATTCAACGTAAGCCTCTCTCTACTTATTACCCAAATTGAATATATATTCGATTGATTTTCAACTAACGCATTTTTAAAAAGGACAATTTCTTAAACACCTATCAGAATTTTGTGTGTTGTTGTTACAGATTAATTGGCAGTTGAAGTTATCGAATCTACCATGGTTCTTTTCTAAATTTGCTCTTTGAGATTTTTTGTAAAACAAATGTACGTGACGAAATAGAAACGACACTCCATGGCTATACGCTGCAAGATCCGTAACATAAAAAGATATGAAACACTAAGGTATGTGTTCATCAAATTAAAACTTTCCAGAAACACCAAGCTTGTTTAGATTCACATGCATAAACTTCACTCAGAAGATTTATTCTTCATCCAAAGAATTATTTGACGTTTGGTATATGTGTCATGTAGGTCAAACGTGTGTGGGATAGAGGCTATTCTCGAGTTTATATGACTTCGTGTAGTCTTTCATAACTTTGTTTTGATCCCTTAGTTCATTTAAAAGCTTCTTTCAGTGAATACAGAAATTGTAATAGTATTAAGAGTTCACGTCTCTTCCCTTTCCATGAATGGGATTGTTTCTCTCCTTCCCTTATCTTCCTTTGCAAACTGCTTTTCAATATGGTGGACATAAAACAAAGATAGATTGCTCAAATGAGCTTATTTAGACTGAAAATAGAAGTAGCTCATAAGAGCTTTATTGTGCAGAAATGTAAAAAGGAAAAGATTTTGAGATTGTCTTCAAGAACACAATCGGATTGAGATTAATATCATAAAAGGGTTTGAGGTGGCTGTTCTAACGACAGCCAAAGTTTTATTGCCATAAACACAAACTCATATTTATACTAGAGAGCAAAACCCTAAACACATGGGCTTGTTTAGATCACATTGGGCTTGGGCTGGAGACTTCTCTTTACAGCCTGAAAAGGACACTTTTCTTTCTTTTTTTTTAGCAAAGGACACTTTTCTAATGATTCATCTCCCCCTCAAAAAAATTTGTCACTAGACCCTCAGATCCATTAAATGGAGAAGCATCTGTGTTGACGATGCGTGAGCGTGATGGTACTTCTTATAAACATTTTAAAATGTAGTATAATAAGATGTGTATCCCTCTTGTTATGCCTAATTCGGGTGCCCAACATAAACTCAAATTGTTTCTTCAAAACCATTATCCCAGTCTCCAGTTGTAGCAAATGACAATTTGGATTTTTACATGCGCTAGAATTCCCGAAAGTGATTGTTGTGATCTCCAATTTATGATATTTGGTAAATTATATATTTTGTAAGGTTGTTCTAATGTTGTACTATGAGTTTATATATATGCAATATGAGTTTATATATATGCAAGGCTTTTCTATTTTTAATTTTTGACAATCATCCCATATGCTCTATTTATATTAGAAATCATCTTAAAATTTATGTCAAATAAATAATTTAGAATTAGTTATCAAAAGAAAAACCCGCGCGTATGCGCGGGTATTAGCCTAGTATATATATGGAACTGACACTAATACCACTAGTGAGCAGAGCAAAACAAAATATTATGAGATAGTTTAAATCTAGCAAGTAATGCAACGTCTATGTCTTTTGGGTATGTTTTTGGGGGAATTGCTCAATATAGTACATAATTTGGTTTGAAATGCAAAAGTAGACCCCTTATTGCACTTATGTCAAAACTAGTCTTCTGGACATGTCAAATTACAAACCATACCCTTATGAACAAACAATAAACGAGAGTCATAATGTCTGTTTTACCCTAGTTAAAGTCTACTGATAAAATCTACTCTAAATTAGACTTCGCCATGAAGTCTACTTCATAATTACAACTTATATTTAAATTATAAATTTAAATAAAATTAATTTGATTAAAAAAAATTATACATAAATAAGGTTAACACATTAAGCATCCATTAAAAATAAAATTGCATAAAAATGAATTCATTTAAGTCAAATAAGATTAATTATGTTTGTAACCTCTAAACTGTGTGAAGTCTACTCGAAAAGTCTAATATATGATAAAATCTTAAACTAAAATTTTAAAATTTATTAAAAATATTTTGGTAAAGAATTTTACACATAACTTTAACACAAACAATTACTATCCATGAAAATAAAGTTTCATATAAATTGATCAATTTAAATATAGTAAGACAAATTATGTTATAATCCAAAAAAATTGTGTAAAGCCTACTGAAGAAGTCTACTAGATAACACAATCTTAAATTTAAAGTTTAAAATCTAAAAAAAAAAAAAATTGATAAAAAAAGTTATACATTATTTAAATAAGGACAAGTCCTATCTATGTAAAATAAAATTTCATGAAAAGGAATCAATTTATAAGTTTCATGAGTAAACCAATCATCAAGCTTAGTGTTTGAGGTATATTGTATAGGGTTTATGATTCATTGTTAGGGTTTAGATAGTTTTGACAAAAAAACATTTTTAAAGTTCGTTTAACGATTTAAAGCTTACTAATTCGTAGTCTATAATGTAAATTGTGATTATGTATACATAATTAATATTTCTTATAATCTTGATTTTAAAAATTCGTTTTAGGGTTTAGGGTAAGTCAGACTTCATAGGTAGACTTCACTGTTAGACTTCTCTACGAAGTCTGTAACTAAAAAAAGCGAGCGGGAAATGAAATATTTTGGGCGGGATTTTGGGCGGGAATTAGTGGGAATCGGAATATATTGGAACAAATTTATGATACAATAAAGTCGGTTGGGGAGACTTTAGGAATAGACTTCTCTTGTAAACTTCATGATGAAATCTATTTAACCGAATTTAACCGGAATTTTTTTCATCTAACCGAATTTTTTTTCATCTAACCGATCCTGGTATATAAAGAAATAACCTAATTTTGTGGAAAAAAAGATCAGAAACTCAGCTCACGCGTCTCTCTCTCCCTCTCTCTCTTTCATCATCTCTCTGTCAAACCTTCGCCGCTTCTTCTCGCCGGAGCGAATGGCGTCTCTCTATGCTCCAATGGATCTACGCCGCTTCTTCTTCTTCTCGCCTGAGAAAAGCCACTCGCCGTCAACTTCGCCAATTTTTCTCGCCTGAGCGAATGGTGGCTCTCTCTGCTCCAATGGATCTACGCCGCTTCTTTTTCTTCTTCTCGCCTGAACAAAGCCACTCGCCGTTAACCTTTGCTGCCTCTCCCTCGCCATTAACCCCCGCCTCATCTCCCTTCTCCGCCTCTCTCTCCCTCGCATCCCTCCTCTCACTGTTGGATCTTTCTCTCTCTGCTAGGTGAATCTCTCTCGCTTCTCTCTCTCACTTTGATTCATGTTTTCAATTTTCCTGCTGCCAATGTGTTCTTATCTGATAGAGTAAGACTAGATTCTGTATTGGTTGCTGCAGGATATGGCTGAAAAGATAGAGCTATTGGAAGTAGAGGGTGAAAGACAAGGTGATGGTTGGGTACGTGAAGACTCCTCGTGGTCTCCGCAGTCTAAACACTGTGTGGGCTCAGCATTTGAGCGAAGAAGTAAGGAGGAGGTTCTACAAGAACTGGGCCAAGTCGAAGAAGAAGGCTTTCACCAAGTACTCGAAGAAACATGAAACTGGAGAAGGGAAGAAAGACATTCAAAGCCAGTTGGAGAAGATGAAGAAGTACTGCACAGTCATCAGAGTTCTTGCTCACACTCAGGTATTGAATCTCTCTCATTATTTGAACAAAAGCTTCATTAGCTTCAATTGTGTAATTTGTTTCTGTTTATTATGGATATGCTTTAGATAAGGAAGATGAAAGCGCTCAAGCAGAAGAAGGCACATATGAATGAGATTCAGGTCAATGGTGGGGATGTAGCAAAGGCTGAGTTCGACAGGTAATGAAATGAACAATCTTGAGTCAGAAGTGACACCGTCTATGTTACTTGTTATTGCTTTGGTGTTCACCAGCTCTGTCTTCGCCGATGACTGAGAGATTGGTAACGGAGCCGAATCTGGTTCCTCTAAGATCCACCTGATTCAGCTTATTTGGAGAAATAGGTTAGCTTTTTGATTCATGATTGTTTCTATAGAGTTAAAAAAGACAGAATTTTGGGTTAAAGCTTCTCAATGGTGTTGCAGGGTGTGTATTTGTATTGAGCTGAATCGGTCTTCTTCTTCCTTCATATAACGAAGCAGCTTTGATTATCAGGTGCTCGATCTCTCTCCTCCTCTCTTTGCTCTTTCAGTTTGTAGCTCGATTTGAGTTCTTTGCTAGTACTAGATTTGTGTTTGCCTGCAAATTTGTGCATTTTCTCTAGTTAGGATCTGTAGCTAAGCTGCGAGATTGTCCTTGTTTATGTCAAGTTGATTTTTTGTCTTGTAGACTGTTTTTTAACGCCAAACATCAGCTTTGCTCATATTCAGTTGTCTTTGAACCTTTTTTTTCTTCTGTATATGCTCTACTACCATCTCTTCTTCTCAATGGTTCAGAGATTTGATATTGAGATTGCTCTTTTAGCTTAGGGATTCCAAAATCAAGCTTTATTGATGTTTCAATGGTTTCAGGGAGCTGAAAAGGTTGCAGATGCTCTGAAGCAAAACCGTTCAATTGCAACTACTGTCATGGTGAGAAGTAGCCATCTTCTTCTCCATTTTCCCTAAGGTTTGTCTTAGCTCACTTCATCTTTGTTCTCTCATTCCATCCTTCGTCTATGTCTTGTCTTGTGATTACACTTGACTTTGATGGACATTTGTTTGAGAAATGTTTAACTTTTCTGTTTATCTCTTTCTGCTATTTGCGTTAACTGCATAACCAAATTATTATGAGGTCCTTGCATAGCTGTATCCACTTTCCAGTGACCTGATTGCCTCTTTTATGTTGTTTTTTTTGGTTATAGGTTCAGTTATATGCATTATGATCACGACCATGGTCCCATACACAACTCTATCGAGGCACTAGACAAGATGGGCAATGGATATAATAGAGACAGGAGATCCAGATGCCTTCAAGAAGTATCGACAAGATTTTGACAACACCAGAGGCACTTTTCAGATGCTAAAACATTGCTCAAGCAAGATGAAGATAAACTTCCTCAGTCAGCCAGTGCCTAAAACTCTTATTATATGTTTACATTTCGGTTTCAAGGTCTTTTAGGTTCTAAAAGTGTCATGTAAACGCATTTGTCAATGCAAAGAAACTTAGAATACCAAAAGTTTATGTTTACAATCCTCTTTAATAATTTATAAACCATCCATTGACAATATCTCTAATTTCATTTTCCTACGAAGTTCATACATAGAAGCACAAATCAAGTGTCTTGATACTTGAAAACAAAGATACAATCAAAATCAAAATATACAATCAAAAGCTTACTCTTACAATCTTCTTGCTCTCTATTCATTAGACTTCAGATATTTGTGATAAAAACTCGTGAATAAGAAATAATAAATTTAAGAATAAAATAAAAAGGGACCAAATTTAATCATATAGTTAGACTTTTTGCATAAACTTCAGTATTAGACTTCACAGAGAAATCTACTTGGTAATGTTTAATGTGCTGTTCAAATAAAAAAATCGTTTTCATTTTGTGTAAAACGAATAAGCATATCAAACTAACACACAAGCAACTTAACAAAATAATACAACTAATTGTTCAAGAAAATATTGAAATTTCGTTATACATTTTCCAAAAATGCGTTTTAAAATAAACATCACATAGTAGACTTCTGGAGTTGACTTTACAGATAGACTTTACTATGAAGTCTACTTGCAAATATCTAAAATGTTAATCAAACAAGAAAACCATTTTTACTTGGTATATAACATATAAACATATCAAACTAACACAAGAGCACATAAACAGACTAATACAACTAATTGTTCAATAAAATCTAAAAAAAATATTATACAATTACTAAAAATGCGTTTTAAAAAATTACATCATAAAGTAGACTTTGTCCGTAGACTTCAACGATAGACTTCTTCATGAAGTCTATTTACTAATGTCTAAATTGCTAATTAAATAAGAAAACCGTTTAAACTTAGTATATAACGAATAAGAATATAAAACCCACACAAAAGCAACTAAATAGACTAATACAACTAACTGTTTAAACAAAATTATAAATTTCGATATACATTTTCTAAAAATTTGTTTTAAAAAAAAACGTTAAATATTAGACTTCACGGTGAAGTCTAACTATTAGACTTCGCAGTGAAGTCTAATAGACTAGTTATGCAATTAACGAAACAAATTCTTTTTGTGTAAGTCTAGCCGTGAAGTCTACTTTTTCAAAAATGATTAGTTTTGCAATTGACCTAACGTTGACTTCTCATAATAGACTTCATCAATGTACTTAGACTTCAATTTGAAGTCTAACTTCATAATAAAGTCTACCGGTAAAGTCTAAGGACAGAGTTAGACTTCATATGGGTTAGTTTTGCAATTCCAAATTTTAAGTTCTGGTAAGTAGACTTCACGAGGAAGTCTATTTCAAAAAACGTTGACTATTAGACTCCATTGTGAGGTCTAATACAGCCTAAATAGACTTCATGAATAGACTTCACAAAAAAGTCGTGCATGGTCAATTGCAAAACTAGTCTTTTTTTTTAAGCAGACTTCACAGTTAGACTTAGCTTAAAAAAATTTGAATCGGCCAATTGCAAAACTAATATGTTTCGAGTTAGACTTCACGTCGTTTTTTTTGTTTTCAAAGGAGTATGGGGTAGACTTCATTGTGAAGTCTACTCTCCAAATTTTTTGAAAAGTCAATTGCAAAACTAGTGTGTGAGTTGACCGATAGACTTCATTGTGAAGTCTAATTCGCAGCAAAATATGAAAATCACTCAGATCTACAGAACTTTACCTTGCCGTGATCTTAAGTTATGTTGACAGCCTAGAGCTTTGATTTAGAGTTTCAACAAACTTCCCAACCGTTAGAATGAGCTCAGACACCGAAAATGGCAAGATCTAAGAACCTTATTTTTGAAAAGATGAAAAACTAAGTTTTTGGGGTGAAAATGGAGATGAAAGATGAAAAACTAAGTTTATGAGATGATAGAATGAGTTGGTTGATATGTTTGAAGAATAAATCTTGCATTCAAAGCTTCATTTTGGTTGAGAATGGTTGTTGGATGAATTGATGGTGATGGCATTTTCGTGATTAATTGAAGAAGATGAGGTTTCTTTGGACATTTTTTTTTAATTAGACTTCAGAGATAGACTTCGAATGAAAAAGTAATGGCATTTTCGTTATTATGTGAATATGGTGAGGATAGAAAAGGAAGAAAAAAACACATTTTACAATGGAGACTACTTTTGTATTTGACCCCAAATCTTGTACTAGAAGTGAAAGAAGCCCTATTTTTTTCCGTTTTGGTATCGACATTCAAATGATTTACGTATAAATATTAAATACTGTATAGAGTTCTGCAAAGATGAGACAAATATGAGATTTGAGTTGCGTACCCAAAGAGATGAGGCTAGTATGTGAATTCAAGGGTTCAGCGTCATGAGTCATGCTTTGACGGTTTAAGTATTCCCCCAGAATGAATGTAAACGTCGAGTAGCACACCCATCATGTTTTTTATCAGACTTGAAGCGTGGCACCATTTTGACTTTGCCAAGCAGGAGTGGTTTAAAACATACGTATATCTTTTCTTTTGTATCATTTGACATTTCTTTTCATCGTTTAATTATATAATATCATATGTGCACTTGTGTGAGATACTTTGGTAAATACACCACCGCATATGTTCTTCAAAATTTTTATACCAGACGATAAAGTGGTATAAACAATTTCACATGGAGCTGACGTTAAAAGTGTCCATTTGCTATAGCCCATAGATTTCAAAACTCCCTCCAGTCCATTATTTCCTCGGTTAATCTCTTGAATGTATGTTAAGCCAAAACTTAATCCCTTCTCTTCTACATTTTGAGGTTATTCTCTTTTGTAATGGTAACTTTTAATTAATGAAAACCCTTTATAAAAAAAAAAATGTATGTTAAACAGAGGTATATATACGTCAATTATATCCAAAACACAAAATAATTGAGAGGGTAGAGAAGCAAAGATTACTTGCATGATTACATCTTTGCTTCAAATCATGTCTGTCTAGCTTGGTCTATATTTTCTGAACAACCCATGTCGAGAAGCACCAATCTTCCCTCAGCTGGCAAAAGAATGATCTACAAAGAGAGAGACAGTTACTTGTAAGTTGTATCAGACAGTCAGACAGAATTTTATAAAGATAATTTTCGTGGTTACAAACCATGCAGTAACTATGTAACTATGAGAGCTTCTGTCATTGCAAAGTATACATTTGAAAATTCTCCGTTTCTCTACTTTCACAATTTCTGTAGAGATTTTCCAGCCTCAGTCTCTGAAATGAATGTTTCGCCTTTTTCTTCATTACTTAAAGCCTGATCTGCAAAACAACTAAGCACATGCTTTTGAGTTTTGAATATTGATTATCATATGACTATTGCAAAATAAGTCAAACAAGACTCCACAAGTCAAAGGCAGAAACATTTTGGCTTCAAATGTGATGTCTACGTGAAGAATAAAATCTATAATAATCTCTGTGAAATTTTCACGAACATAGAACTGATAGGAATGAAGAACTTATCCTCCGTTTGGCCAGCCTATCTCTAAATTCATGCCACTATATTAGTTAACTGAAACAGACCAGAAAATATATTTAACACGTTATTGCACCTTCCTGGTCTGAATCCCATAAATGAACCTGAAGAAGACACAATCCCGGAATGCTTGTCGCGTCAAAATTCCAAGGTACGTATAGCTCTTTCTTGCACCAGTAGGTCCGTACATATTGATTCTTCATATATTCCCAACATTTCAAGTACACACGCTTCAAGAACTTCCAGGTCATAGTAAGAAACGCAACGGAAGATGAATTTCTTTGTATCGATAGGCAACGGGAATAAGAATTATTGGAATATCAGCACAGAGAAGATGAAGAGAGTTGAAGAATTGCTTAACGTTATAAAGAGATAGGGGGGGGCGGGCGTCATAAAGACGAGTGAAACGTTTTTACCAAAAAAAAAAAAAAAAAAAAGACAAGTGAAACGTCTAATAAAGGGAGGATAAAAACATGGGCATGACTAAAAATGAAGCGATCGCTTGTAACGAGGAACGTCAATGAGAAGAGGCTGAACTACCATTGCCACATGTTAATCGATGAGTGGCGAAAGCCTTACTATTTTGCAATTTTGTATTTAAACTGTCACGTGTCTTTGTTTGCTGTGTCCATGTGTCACAAATATGGAGAAAGTTTTTCCTTTTTCATATATATATATATATATATATATATATACTAGGGGTATTCGCGCTACGCGTGGGTTGTTTATGTGATTATGTTTTTTTACAAGATGTTTGTATTTTTCAAAGCTAGTGATCAAGTTGGTATAAATACTTGCCGGTATGGGGATATGAAATTAAACAGTTAGATTACTTTTGTTGAGTAAAGTTGATTTATTTTGGTGATTGAACTCGATTAGTTTTGGTTTTTTCCGGCGAAAAACATTATTGAATTTAATCAAAGTAGTTAAGTTGTAGTGTTGTTGTGTAGTATTTTTACGACGAAACTAAACCCCGGATTAAAATAGTATCACAACACATATGTCTTGAACATGGGTTGTGTGTAGTTTTTACCCTTTTTTTTTTGCAAGCTCAGTAATAGGAATGCTTAATATTAATTTTTTCATTGGTAAGAAAATAAATATCACAATTTCTGGGTATGTGTAAGTGACAATCAAGCAAGGAAAATAAAACTCATGTGATGACCGTATTTTATTCTCGACCGACAAACCTTTAAATCATGTTAACGAACTTCGCCATCTGTTTGAAGTAATAGCAGTCTTCACATCTGCTACCGAGGTCGTCTTAGTCACACATAACTATGAGTCCTACTTCATACAGTGTTTCCTTGTAGATCGGGAGTTCTCGGACTTGCATTCCATGCAATGTCCTTTTGATACTTTTCCATGTTCGATCACCCTTAGCCATGTTCTCTCTCCATCTGAGTGAGTCCAAGTAAGCTGTCCCTTCCTCCATTTGGCCCCTGCAGCACAATATAATCCCATATAGGTATATCCCGTCCTTGTATGATCCTTGTGCCGCAACTTTCAGAAATCGTAGTTCGGCCTCCTAATTGTCGTTGTGGCAGTACTCGATTATGGCCTTGATGTAATGTGTTTCCACGTTGTCGCTTGAAAGAGCTCTTGCCATGATCTCCTTGTAGCTGTGCACTGTTGTCAAAGGATGGAGTGCAAGTATCCTCATGTTTATTGCCTTGTACACTCGTTCGTGTGCCGCTGCTTTTGCCAAAACCGGTGAGGTTTCCATGACGGTGCGGAGCGTTGACATAGAGAACGCAGCTACTTGGGAGAGAATATGTGAGAGGATAAATTTTGGGAGCTGAAGGAGCCTGCTTGTTTGTTGGGTGCGATCCATAATTTTGGATGTTTGTATGTATAGAACCGTCTGTCGATGGTCTTCCTTTTATAGGGCGTATTCGTATTTGCGTATCACAATATAAAGTAGCGGTGATTACGTGATATCTTCCGGTGACTGCGTGATTGTTTCCGGTGATTGTGTGATAGCTTTTGACTGTATAATGTGTTTATGTTTGTTACTTATTTTGAACCCCTATCTTTGAAAAGAATCTCCTAATATGTTGCCATTAATATCTTGAAGCTAAATCTCTCCCTTTCCCTCGTCCTCCGCTACCACCTCCCTCTCACCGGCCGCATCACGTGGGAGCCAAACAACCCCAAGCCATGCATCGTCGTCTCTCAAAACGACGCTGTGTCAGTGACTCGCTTTGGTATTTTAGTCTGACGGTCTCTCTGTTTTTCCCGTGTTTGCCGAGTGCATATTATTAGAACAGAACATCGAAACAACGTCACTCAAACAGTTGGGCCTCCTGAGATTAAATGTGATACAACGAACCCAACACATGCTGCAACAATCGGAATCGATGACAACGGTCAACTTCATCTCTGCAAAAAGATAAATCAAAAGGTAAAGTCATGAAAGAAGGAAGAGATGAATCCAGAGACTTCCCGTCTACTACGCAAAACAAATTTGACTATTATATTTACGTATAAGTGATTTGTTCATTCATGCTAGAGTTCGTTGGTCGATTTCTTGTTCCGCAAGCCATCGTTAATTGGCTTTATCGTTTACTCCTTCTTCCTTTATTGTTCGTGAGTTATGTATGTCATGTGTTTACTTAGGTTGCTAGACTCGTTAAAGTGATGATTGTTAAACCTTTTGTATGAAGGAAATTTGGTTGATTACACTTTGTTTTTGAATTGAAATCATTATTAAATTGTAATGATGTGTTTTACTATATGGTTACGTGAACGAATTATGCTTGCATAATTATTGCTCCTTGTTATTGGTTGCATGTGATTATATTGATTATTCTCACGTTAAAAAGGTGTAGGTTGGAAGATCAACGGATAGATTTAGATCAAATGGTTTAGGGTTTAAGAGGTATCCCTTTACCTTTGGCTATATATAATCTCGTAAGCAATATTGTAAAGCTTTTCATCATTGGAGGTGTAACAACCGGAAGGTTTTTATTAAAGAGTCCAAAGAAGGTGTGTGTTTATTGGCGAGATAGTGTTCCTCACTTTCGTAAAGGAACAACTATAACTATTACATTAAACGAAATAGAGATGGTCTACCGACGCAGAAGACCCTCTCGTCGAGCGATGACGTAGGTACCAACAACTCAGGAGTGGGTATTCTCTCCACATGTCTGTCCATTCCCTCAAGGCTGGGTCCCACCGGAAAAACATTCTGGCGGTTGCATTTCTCAGTCGGTGTGGTTCTGTCATGTTTGCCGCGATCCAACGGGTGAACCTAGTTGTTTGTACACCAACACTTCCCACATTATAAGGATGGGGTGGTAACCTCTGGACGGTGCGAATGTTGGCTTGACTGAGGTGATTGAAGAGCCTCCATGAAGCTTCACAGGCGTGAATGTAACGAATGTGGTAGTACTCAGATTCATTCTCCTTGCTGTTTTCTCTTGAATATGTCCCTGGAAGTGCGGTGGATTCTGTTATGTTAATTCATCCGTCAATGGTTATCCTCTTGAAACCGTATGTGATGGTTTTGATTTGTAAGTCAAGATCGCCGAATTCTAGAGTAGCCGATCTGGAAATTGATTTTTGAGTTTGGTTGGAGTAATAATAAATATAATAAGTAATACATTTTGAATCTTTCAATGTTGGAAAACTTACGTTACGTAGCAAGTTTGTGGTGTAAGTCCGTCTGACCTATATGTCATCATCTTTCCTTCCCGTTCTTTGAAACCTGCATTGGACACATGTAAACTGACCCGACGTTAGTAAGACGACAATAATTGATCTCTACTATAATCGTGAATGCACTATTTGTGTGGTTTATTTAGTAAATAGGACAAAGCCGCAGGAGAATGAGCTCATAATACTCTCATTAACAGTTGTTTAGCGAATACAAAAATTAGAATAACAAAGATCTGACCAGTGATTTCTGTGTTTGCTTTTGCAAATCTGAGCAAGCGCTGAGCGTCCGAGGGCATGTATATCTCCTTGGTTATCGCAGTTGAAGGAGGAGGGAAAGGTCGCTCGATGATGATACTGCCGGTGAGGATTTGAATAAGCTCGGTAATGGGCTCGGGCTGTAAAACGGAAAGCCGGAGGATTTCGCGGGGTGTGAATTCGTTTGGAGCTTCTTCGTCGGTTTCGCCGGAGACTAGGAGAGTGTTCTTCTTGGTGTTCAATGGGTTTTCCATGACAAATCCCCATTGATTGTGATGGACGAAGGTGGAATAAAGATTAGACGAAGAGGGTGGAATAAAGAAGGTGGGTGACGTGGAATAAAGGAGAATTTAGAAGGTGTTATTTTTGCTGAGGTGGCAACACCATAAGAGAATAACACTAACTATATATATAGATATTTATTTATTTATTGCATTTACATGAATTAAATATTATTTTATTGTTTAATTTATACTATTAAGTAAATATTTGCTTGATAAAAAAAATTAATTTCAAAAGTTATTGATATTGAATTGAAAAAAAAATATTTGTCAAAAATTTAGAGTGACACATTGCAGCCTCTCAAAGAGTGAGAAAGAGTGTAACCCTATAATATTATAATAGATAGATAGATTTTAAGTTTGAATATAACTAATATTTTAGGTATATAATTATATTTTAGATATTTTGGGTACCCATTCAATTCAAGAGTTGGTTCGGTTCCAATTTAGTTTTTTTTTTAATAAGATTGTTTTATGTATTATCATTAACTAAGATCATGATATGTTTAAAGATATATTATTTAGAAAATGACAAATATAACAAGTATGATAATATTGTTATGGGTTAATATATGGATACCCATTAGCCCATTAAGTCCACTTCTCTATTTATATCTTCTCAACTGAAATCCTATGTTATACTCCTATATATATGATCTATCATTCAAGGAATAAGAAAATTTCATTCTCTCTTTCTCACAACACGTTATCAACATGAGTCTCTCAAAATCAAAATCTCCTCATAATTCTTATTGTTTGAATTCACAAAATTCAATGCGTAATTTTTATTACTTTGTTGATTTATGTTTATTCTACTAAAATCTATTTTTATCAATATTTAATCAATATTACTTATTAATAATATTTTGGATTCATCAAACCACATGTTTATATAAAATCGTTTTTAAAACTGTAGTATTAAAGTTATATAAACGATTTTAAAACCATACTACAAATTTAATGGTTGTTAAAAGCTGATTTTAAAATCGTTTGATGTGCATATTATTGGGTGAAATAAATTCACTAACTTGTCGCTCGTTAAACTCTATTATAAGCTCGAGATATGATAGACTGACGACCATGGCGATCGGTCGGACTTACCTCAGTTTGCCACTTTGCCTAAAAGGCCTTAAGCATCGACATACCTCTATAACAAGGTATGACCGACGATATTCACTAATGGGCTAGGAATTGTACAAAGGCAACCGTACCTCCTAAAAGAAAATTATGATGAGTGACCGACGTATTCTTAGAAGGAAACTACAAAGAGTGACCGACGTACCTCCTAATAGGAAGTTACTACCGACATCTAAACCCAACCTAATAAGGGTTAGGATTAACGAACATTTATAAATAAGAGATCCTTCAACAATGACAAGGGGAAAATACATTCTTAAGAACCCTAAAGTACTCTCGCCACTCTTAAAAGGTAGAGCCACATAATCTAAGAAGAAGCCATAGAGACCATTATCTCGTTGTTGCCAAAGAGCATTGACGAGATATACATCAATACCTCAAAGCATTAACGAAGCCATCACCATGCTACGAAACACCAGTAAAATCATCTTCAATCCATATAGGCATTGATAAAGATCACTGATGGTGCTAAAGGTACCAAGCAACGATCGACCAATGACAACCAACCTAGAACGATCGACAAACGACAAAGAAATCCCTAACAGCTATGTTCTCATCGTCTCCTAACACCAGCGACAGAGAAATTAGCTACGACAATCAACCATAAGTAATCGTACTTTGACAGAGCTTGGTTCTATGTCAACCTTCGATGATCAACGTAAAAAGGTCGAGTTACGATGAACTACGAGGGTCTACCTATGACAAGAAACCTACGAGGGTCGATCTACGAAGAGTGACCTAAGAGGAGCTAGTTACAGGTAGAGATCGTCGATTGTACTAAAGGTACCAAACGACGATCGACCAAAGACAATCACCCTATACCTCGACAAAGCTTGGTTCTAGATCCACCTACGAGGGTCTATCTATGACGAGCGACCTACACAAGGGTTGACCAAAGACAAGCAATAAACACACAAAAACCGTGATAGCTACTGATTCTTCGCCTCTCGACAAGCAGTGACAAATAACCTAGCTACGACGAACTACGATCTACGACGAGCAATAGACGAGATTCTCTTAGTTTAATCTTTGATATTAACATGTTGTAGTTTGATATTCGATTGATTAATAAGATATCTTCTCATACGTCATTCCCTTTGTTGTAGACATAAAAAGAGGAAGAGAAAACATAATGCTCATTAAGGTATTTATCAAATATACTTCCACTAACTCGTATAAAGCAGTCATCTATGAGTAATAACATCTCCAACCCATCTTTATCTATATTATTAAAGGAGAGGCATAAAATAAGGATTCAACCTTACAAAAGAGCCTATCCCTGTTTCCAAACACTCCTAGACCCGGAATTAACACATAAATTAACGAAAAAACCCGACCCCTCTATGAAAAACAACACGCGGATCCTTACAAATCTAACTTAAATCAAACCGGAGAAACACTTCAATATTCGGGTGTCAAAAATCCAAATAACCGGAGGCGAATCAAATAACCGGGTATTAATGACTTGGGTTGGGTTCGTTAGGGAATCAATGAACGTAGGGAATCAATGAACGAAAAATCTGCAAAAGAATTCCAAAAATATCGTTAATTAATTGTGCATTGAATATGCAGAATCAACAATCTATACTATAAAGAGAGGACAACAATCTCTCCATATGACCGACACGTCAGCTTTTCGTTTCTCTTCTCGAATTGCCACGTGTCATCCTCCCATTTATTAAAAAAAAATTAAGAAAACGCATGGAACTCGAACTAAAATCGTTTTGTATTCCCCACATTTCGTTTGGCTCGCGGCCGTGGCGGAAGTAGTAGTAGTAGTGGCGGATGAAGACGACGGAGAGCCTCGCGTTTTCTTGATCGGAAGACCATTGTCGCCGGGGAATTATCAGGATTCACTGCCTAGACGCGATTGTAGATTTGTAGTCATCTTCCGTTGCCCGGACGGCGATGTCGCCAAGATTTGGAAACCAATTCTCCGGGGGAGGATTGTTCGTCGGTATCACGTGAACTACATCTCCGCCGGAATCTCGTCGATGATGATGACTCATAGTGTGAAATCGAAGAAGCCCTAATTTTGTGAACCCAGAAAACTTCTTATTGAATTTCACCCAGAAAAATCATGGAATAGCCGAGAAATTTCGTGAATTCCAGAGATGGGTGATCTCGAGAAACATCAAATGTATCGTTTACCAAATTTTTTTGAGAAACCCAAAAAAAGTACCAAAATGAAAAGCGATAACTGGGAAAAGCGATTACTTCAGAGATAGAGATACCTCTCATGCTTCTGATTTACTCCGGCTATGGCTCTCAACAGGGACGGCAGGGTAGAATTAAGCGTCTCGTTCAGACATCGCTCCTTGGTTTCTCAGAACTGTCGAGAAGACGTCTCTTCATTAATTTGGTTAAACTTGGTTTGGTTCAACTTGGTTGCTTTAATTTGGCTGGTTATGATATTGGGTTTGCCCTGGAAAAACTATAGTAACGTCTCTCTAATATACTTTTCTGTCTGTCAACGCTTAGTCACCCACGCAACGCTCTACACCTTGCATTTAATATGAAAGCCTTGGTTCAAAAAAGAAGAAGAAAAGGATAACTGGAAAATGAATATGCACAAGTAGTATAAATTAGTACTAAGCCACTAAGAAAATTCGTCGTCCAGATTGAAAGATTAGAATTTGAAGAAGATATTTCAAAAAAACAAATTGGCCAAAGGAATAAAAAAAAAACAAACAAGAAAATAAGCTTGGAAGTGTGAATATAATGTGGAAAGAAATAAAACGTGTAGCTGAGTAGCAAACAAATAACTAAATTAGGTAAGTCTGGTGAAAATAAAACGAGATTAAAGACATAGGATTTGAGATACGAAATCATGATTACCTAAACATAAGATATGAAATAAGATCCCATCTTCAAAGTTATGTTACTTGCATATAGTATAGTTTACCTTTTCATGTTGACTTCCCTAAAGTTAAGTGATTCTTGTAGGCTTTTGTGTGAAGCTGAGTGTTCAGAAGAGAGCTTTAGTGGATCATAGTATAATAGTTTATTTGCTTAGACTGACGGAGAAAGAGGGTCGAGTAAGCATCATTCATAAATTTTTCGTCACAAATAATTAATTTTACAAAATACCCACTTCATAAACATTTCAAGTAAATAGTAGAGTAACTATATAAAAATTATATAATTTGATTTAATTAAACTGTCATTGAACGAAACTCATCAAAATCAAGAACTCCATTAACCATCAATATCGGAAAATCTTATCATTGCTTCACACTTTTTGACTCACCCAACTTCGTAAGCATTTTTTCCAAAGCCGTTTAGCGTGATGCAGATTTTGAAAGATAAGAGATAAAATATTGGCAAAATTCAAATGACAATTAAAATATAAATAAGAAAACTTTGTAATAGTCATAATCCGCGCATTGCGCGGGCTTAAGCCTAGTATCACTAACAAAATTGGAAAATTCAAATTTTTGAGTATTTCACGGATAATCTCAACTTAGTTTAAAAATTCGTGCCATTAATTCTTATGTTCAAAGAGATTTGATTAGATACTCTTATATTATATTTTCCTAAATTTCGGAAACTACCAAGTTTAAGCTTTCATCAAATCAAATCTTTAACCTAATCGTTTTAGTATAAATAGACCTCCCTCTAGAGCCTACCAAAAACAAAAAGAAGCAGAGCATAAAACTATCTTTGATTCAATTTTAATGGCGGCTTATTTTTGTTTAACATACCTTGATGCCTTTTTTTTTCAGGTGGACGAGTCCATACACGAATCCAAGTCAAGCTTCTTCATGTTTGGAAGCAATACACGGCAGAGGCTGGACATACATTGGAGATGATTCTGACAGACAAAAATGTAAGATTAGGTTATAAGAATCTAAAGTCAAACATGCTTAATCTCTTTATAAACTATATTATGTTAAAGATGGTTATTGTGTGCTCCAAACTACAACTAACAATGTGTTTTTGTTTTTTTTGTTTGATTGTGACTAGAATCTGATGAGTAGCTGAATTGGCATGATTGTCACGATGCAAGGTTTGTAAATTTTTAATCACCATTGACCCTTGAATACTTCAATATACTAATATTTATTAGATGCTAATCCTTCTCTTAATGTTGAGAATCCAAGTTAATTGTCTTCATTCTTGAAAGAAATTAAAGTGTGGGTCAGGTACAACATTGGAGATAAACGTCATCATTTGTGGGTTAATACATGCTTACAATTTCTAATATAGGATCAAGTATGTTTTGTAGGCTATGAAAATATATGCTTCATGTAACAACACATATCTTAATTTCCTGTTGGCGAGTGGGCATCGAGACGATACAGACCAACTCACCATGTTAACAAGATACCGTTGTGTCTGATTTAAATTTCACAATAAGAAACGTAACACATGGCGAAGGCAAATGAAAAGAGAAACAAACGAAGACTGCATAATAGAAAAATAGCATAATGACTCATGATTAATGATAATGAACAAAGAGGGAATTTTCATCCTACTAAGTACTAAGATATCGAGAAATTCTCAGACCAAAATAGTTTAGCAAAAGAACATATGAGAAAATCAGTACTATTAAAAACGAAACACTTAAGACACATCGAGATCATTGTTATAAGAGGAAAATTTCTCTCCATAAGCATCATCAGGCTCAATACCGAAGACATCAAACATCAAGATTTAAGAAATAGCCAAGTATGAAGTAACAAAGAAAAAAAAAACAGAAAGATGAAGAAAAGCTGAAATAGCGCAAGCAGCAAATAAATAAAAAAATCAAACTCGCATATTAAAGTTCGATAACAAGAATCTATCACACAAACAAACACAGAAAAATCATTTTCAGAAAAGACAAAGAAAATGGTTTTTTATTTTCAAAGCATCAATCACATTACGAGCACATAAATAGCTAACTAAAAACTACAATCAGTGAGAGATAAACACACACCAACAATCTAAACCATCTTAACTAGGGATAAATAAATCAATGCATAGCCAAATTTATAACATACCTTTCTCTCCATGAGAAGAATCAGAGGTTGCGCTACATGGTGCGAAACCCAGACGAATCATGACTCTATTGCCGAGGTCCTTGGCAACATAAGGTACCTCCGACGGAGAAGAAACTGAGAGCCGCCTGTTGCTCAAACCAGACCTGCAATTCCTGTTTCAAAAGACAAAAATTAGAAGCGGAATCGACAAGAAACTAAAGGTTGTTTCGGAAGATAGATTGAGAATGAGGTTAAGGCAACTACCTCAATTTTTCCCAAAGCCTGGGGAGTCCCATTTCGAGCTTCGCCGGAAGCTAAGAAGAAACATAAACAGGGTATGAGTTCTCTGATTTCGCATGCAAGGAGCAATCGAAAGATTGCTTCGGGAAAAGGAAATGGCTGCATTGGCTGGAGGTCGGAGTCGCAAGGGCCAAGGCTGCTGGAGATAGATCCGCTTATGATTTCTCCCTCAGCTCATGCACAATACACAAAACACAATCACATGAGCCAATAAAAAAACCCAGTAAACCCATTTCAACCAATCCGCAAATCCACTGAAACCCATTTCAACAAAATTGCAAAATCTTAAATCAACTGAAAACTCACTTGATTGCCGAGCTTCACCGAGAAGAGAGAAGAGCTTAAGAATCGACGGTGGTGGAGAGAAGTGTAAGAATCGACGGTGGTGGGGAGGAGAGAAGACGGTGGTGGAGAGGAGTGAAGACGGTGAGTTGAAGCTATATCTGATTTTTCACCGATGGAAAAGAAAACTCGAGGAAGAAGAAACTAAACGGTGTCGTTTTAGCATAGGAAGAAGAAACTAAACGGTGTCGTTTTAGCATAAAGAAAGAACAGGAGTGATAATGGTCAAAATTTGTTTTTTTTGGCTTTGACATGTCTCATATGAGAAAAAAAAGATGGATCCATTAAAAATTTGTGATCTTGACTTTAACATGTCTTATGAACAAATTTACAAATGAAGAAAAAAAAAAATGGATCTACAAACAAGAGTATCATTTTCTTGACCTAAATTACCAATTTTTCTTTTTCAAAAATGAGCTTTACACTAACAAAAAAAAATAATGCCATGGAGACGATTTAGACTCTTTAATAAAAAAATGTCAAAACAATATAATCTTAGAAATCTAATATTCACAAATTTAACTAACTCAAAGGTTAGTAACATCACGGGTTAGCGCAACATTCTTTTAGATCTCTTTTCGGAAAAACATAAAGAAAGAACATGACCGATAAAGGTAAAAATTTGTAATATTGACTTTAATATATGTCTCATAGACAAATTTATAAATGAAAGGAAAGAAGTAAATATTGGATTTACAAACAAAAATTTATATGATATCAAATTGAGAATATATTATTTTAAGTGGTCAAGGAGACTTACTAGACTTATTATAAGTTTTTTTTCTTTTTTTTTTCATTTTAATTGTACAGAACTACATATTAAATTATTTGATGAAAAATTATTGTTTATTAATGAAACAGCTGATTCGATGGATTCGCCAAATTAATTTCATATCAAAAGACTAGATATCGAATCGAATTGGGATTTGATTTCTCTCATTCCCCCAAGTTGTGCGACTTTTCGTCTTGCGCAAGATGTTAAACAAACGGTGTGGATGCCACAAATGCTGATGTTAATTTTATGGATAGAAAACATGCGAAATGAACTTATCCGTTTTAGGGCCATACTCGAGAAGAATTATTACAACCAAATATTTACCACTTATTTTATCACTTTTCGTCTTATTATTGATTCAATCATTTATTGAATCCTAAACTAAAATTAACACCGAATAACTGTGTAACTCAAAAAACTAAAATCTTCAAAAATTATAACATCTTGTGCTTCTCAAGCCAATTTTTTTTTTTATAACCGTGGGTGATCCAAAGGCTTTCTAGGCCCAAGACTAATCCCACGAGGCCCACGGCAGTCCACGTTTTCTTACCATTTAAAGCAGCCCGGGTGGCCGGGGACTCGAACTCGTGATGGCGGGCACCTCAGCTGAGGCTCCATTACCACCAGACCACGAGGACCCGGTTTTCTCAAGCCAATTATTAAATTAATTATGTAAATAAACTCAACAGAAATTGCAACAACCCGTGCTTCCGAAGCACGGATCAGGATCTAGTTTCTTCTTTTATAATAAAGGATTTGGAGAAATAGAGGTGAAATTCTCTCTAACCCACCTTTATTTTTAACTTAAAAACAAAAATCTCTATTTTTCCCTTTATATTTCTACTTATTCCTAAGAAATAGAATTTTACATAGGAGATGGTCTAAGATGTGAAAATGGTTCACATACTTCACATCAGGGCACTGATGAAAAAAGACAACATCTCCAAGCCGAACACTTTGGTTCATCATAGCAAACATAGTTCAACCAATGAGACAATATAGAAGCTGCTGTAAAATCGGAAACTGCTCCATAATTTGTCCACCATGTGAATCTCTAATTCTATAATAACCATGCCAATCTGAAATATGAAAAATCGAACCCATTTAAATAAAGAGTGATGGCTTGCATATAAGAAAATTGAAAAGCTATATTCTCAAGCTTCGTGCTCCAAAAAAAAAGTTCTTAGCTGGATACGAAGATAGAGTGATGGCTTGCATATAAGAAAATTTAGGTTAAAGAAATCATTATTTAAAGGCATTAACGCGAAGAATTCAATGAACTATAATTTCTAGACACGCTTATTTACAGAGCTAGTTTTGCAACTTTTTATCAGCCAAATTCTGAATACAAATATTAAAAACAAAAAAACAAAAAAATCTAACACACTCACTCGATTATTGACAGTTAAAAAGATACCAACTGTTGATTATAATCGAGTTTGGTCCTTACATAGTTGTCTATCAATATACTATGATAGTTTGGATGTCTTATGATAGTCAAATATATATACCAAGATACCTGGCTATTTATATAAAAATAGTTGTCTATCTATGTTAGAATATGTGTGTGTCTTATAAAGTCGCAATTCTTTGTTTAGGTTGTGTCACTACCACCGAGCTAATAGCCTGTTGTGCGGGCCTCCTGCTGGGGGCAGATCAACAGTGTTTTGTTTTAGTATAATGTTCGGTGAACAGTCGCCAGCGATAGTCGCTGCGACCAAAAATATACACACAAAGAAGCATTAGGACGCTGCTGTTCTTTAAAAATTGGTAGTCGCCCGTGGAGTCGCAAGCTCTGTAACAGTCGCTTAACGATTTCAGCGACACTTTCCTCCCTCTTGCGACCCCTTTTCTCTCTCCGCGACTCCTCATCATCATCATTTTTAATCAATCGCAGCGACTGTTGAAATATTGTGTTTAGAAACAGAGTAAGAAGAGAAGAGACAAAAACAGAGTAAGAGATAGAGTTTATCTCTTTTCTTTCGTGAAGAAGAATTGACGAGGAATTGGTTTTATTATTCTGAAACTTGATTTGTTACATCATGTTATAATGGGTTATATAATAATACAAAACACAACGAACAGTTGCGACTCTCTCCTACTTGTGTGTGACACAAAACCGCTCGTGTAACACAACCTAAACTTAGACACTTAATACAAAACTCAATTAAATCCAACAGCGACTACCGGTCTACCGCTGGCGACTGTTCACCGAACATGGCCTATATAACACACTGTAACACACACAAAAATCAAAGTTTCAGATCAATAAAAATGTATATTTGGTTCTTCTTGTCTTCTTCAAAAGAGAAGAGATAATCATTTGATCTCTTACTCTGTTTCTCCATTCTTTCTTACCCTGTTTGGAAATCATTATTCTAACACCAACAAACCAACGCCAATTTTTTTAATTCACATCACACCCAAAATACAAACGGTTAAGAAAAGAGGATTCTTTCAAAATTTAAAGGGAGTTTCAAAAACTGCAGATGTATATAT
This sequence comes from Microthlaspi erraticum, assembly GCA_902728155.2. Taxonomy (NCBI): domain Eukaryota; kingdom Viridiplantae; phylum Streptophyta; class Magnoliopsida; order Brassicales; family Brassicaceae; genus Microthlaspi; species Microthlaspi erraticum. The sequence continues at coordinate 119,114 of CACVBM020001088.1, forward strand.
ATTATTAAACTAGAAAAGCCTCCTCCTGAACTTTCTAGTACGTAGTTGATTAATAAGTACGCACGAGAAGACCCATACGGCCACACCAATATCCCAAGACCAACACATACACGTGTCCAGTCCCAACACCAACCTGTGTTACACATGACATATCTCCATCAATGCATTCACTTCTCCATTACATGTCTCCTTCGTATTGTTCTTTGTAATCCACTTATTCAGTTGCCTACAGGCTACAGAAAAATAATGTTACTTAAGGACACCAACTACACAAAGAATGATACTTTCAAGGATCAGCTTTGCCAAGGACTTCTCATACAGGCTTCTATGCAGTAACTCCCACTACATGTTTACTATAAGACTCCATTTCCATCCTACCAGTAATAGTAAATGCATGATATAAAGGAAACACACTCTTTTGGTTTTTGCTTATATCATAGCGTAGCAGACTCAGCAGAAGAATCGTTGATGATGAACAAATACTGTTCCAGTTTCAAAGTTTATTTTCTGGTTCAATCCCTCATATAGGTTGGGTCATAGTTTGTGAGACATTTATACAAATAATAAAGATTGAGTTTTGTGTTGTGAGATGGTCCTGTTACCTCTGTGTATGATAAGTTCATAAGACAACATTGCACTGGGTTATAGCTTGTGCAGGATAAGATGAGCACCGAACTGTGGGTGAAGGGTGATGACTGAGTAAGGCGCATGAACATAAGAAGGAGAGAGCTCAAAGGAGAACCTCTGTAGAATCACTGACATTGCCATCTTAGCCTCTAGCATGGCAAAGTTCTGACCAATGCAGATCCTTGGTCCCCACGCAAAGGGAAAGAAAGAGACTTGGTTCTTTGTTGCCTTTGACACACCGTCTTTGAACCTCTCCGGCTTGAATTCCGCTGCATCGTTGCCCCACAACTCAGTGTCGCGTTGCACTAGCAGAATAGGTAGATTGATTTGAACACCGCCTGGTAGCGTCAGGTCGCCAAGCTTCATCTCTTTGTGAATGGCTCTGGTCAGCTGAGCTAGTGGAGGATATAGCCTAAGAACCTCATATAGTATCATCGTCATCTGTGAGAGTAGAAAATCTTGTTAGCAAAAAATCAACAGAACACAAAGCAAGGACTGAAGAAGTCACCTAAAGGTTTTTGATTTGGTTTTCACTTACAACTTTGAGCTGGTTTAGGCCTTCTGTGTCAGGTTCTCTATCGCCAAAAACTTGCTTCACTTCTTCTCGAGCTTGAGTTTGCCAGTCTTGGTGTTGGCTTAACAGAACCATTGTCCAATTCAGAAGCACAGAAGTTGTTTCTTGCCCGGCGAAATAAAACAACTTGCACTCCTCCATCACATCCTCAGTGCTCATTCCTTTTCCTTTACCTTGAACCATATTCGACTCAAGAAGTATACCCAGTAGATCATCGCTTGGTGCTTCCCCGGCTTCTCTCGCCCTTAACCTTTTGCTAACGATCCCTCTCAGTATATCTTGTATTTCTCTGGCTGCTGCTTTTATCCTTCTATTACCCTTCGTTGGGAGATAACTAGGCAAAAAAAAAAAAACACAGGGAATATTCACGTGTCCATAGATAGATTGCAGCACTTAAAAAACAAAGAAGTTGAGGTTTCTTCTTACATATATCCAGGGATGAAAGCTTTCAGAAAAGCTTGTATAATGAGATGTGCTAGTTCCGCTTGGAGCTCAAATATCCTCTGCCCTTCTTTGTAACTGCTTCCAAAAGCAGTACGAGAGATCACATCTGCCGTCATACTCACCAGCCCAGGCCAAACGTCCACCTCACAGGACGACCCTTTTTCCGACACTAACTTGTCCCATTGGCCAACAACCTCGCTGCAACTCTGGTGAAACGCAGGTACCATATTCTATAGATAGAGGCAGAAGACAGAGAGTTAAATGAATATACATACATTATATAACTTGGTTCAAAATAAGAAGCCTAGAACCTTAATCTTCTCAAGATGGAAAGCCGGGTTGATGATTCTTCTGTGTTTTGCCCATTTATCACCATCATAAGTAGCGAGTCCTTGGGCTATCACGGTGCCCAAAGGAAATGTGTGCGGTTTCTGGAAATCATAAACTTTGCTGAACACTTCCTTGATTTGGTCAGGATCCATTATGTTGATGACTGGTGTAGTTCCAAGCCATGTAAAGAAAGTCTTTCCTGTTTTAGCAATATACAGATACAAAACTTAAGACCTTTCCTTGATCAGATACTCTGCACAAGCTTCAACATACCGTGACTCTTGAGCATTTCCAAGGGAAAGGGCAAGACACGTGATGTGATATCATCCGTTAGTTTGATGTGTTTGGATCTTGCCTCCATCATCATACTGTAATTCATCTTCAAATCGCCTACGAGAGGCGTGTAAGGAGTTCCGGAAAGACCCTGTCTTCTCAGGTAACTCTCAAGCATCTTTGGTTTAAACCAAACCCACTTCAAAGTTCTCCCTACCCACCACGAAACAACAGCTATAGCTACTGAAACTGTTACTAACGTAGCTGATATCTCCATTATTTCAGAGAGAGAGAGAGAGAGAGAGAAGATGGATAATATGCTAACATTCTCGGGATTTTAAACCCCATAACTTGGAGAAGATATGGATATGGTGATGACATCACCCCTGATGTCTTAAAATACTGACAGGCCCATTGATATTTTAGAGCCTTATTTTATTTAGTCACTTATTTTATTGGTCACACAAAGGCGCCAGAGGCAAACTTGGATTTTTGTAGTAACTTGCGTGGTGGGCAAGGCGGCGCGAACGTTGTCAGTTTTCTGACGTGTCTCTGTCGCATTGAAGCAATGAAAAAGATAATAATTATAATAATCTGCGAATAAAAAGAACTCTATCGCAAGCAATGAAACTTCGTCTCTTGTCACGATGCCACGAAGACAGAGGAAATCGTTTGGCCATAACTCGTGTGGATGGAAAGGAACGGCATGAAGCAACTTTTTTACTTTTCCTCGGCATTCAATCAATATTTAAGAGTGAGATTGCAACAGAGCTCTGAAGGATTGAATTTTTACTGCTATCCAGGAATGTAATCAATTCTTCACAATAGCTTGTGGTATGACTAATGAGCTAAACTAGTTCCACTAGACCTAGAAATATCAAATAACCTTTGTCATGGTTATGGCTGCCTGGTAGTTTAGTTCTAATCCATGTGAACAAAAGTCTAGGATCTTAGATTCTTAGGTTTAAGCTAAACCCACCTCAGAGTTCTCCATATCTACCACATATAGCTACCAATGCAACTGCTATCTCTGCGAGTGATAACGTTCTTGGTCTCTAAAGATGAGAAATCTTCAGAATTAAAGCTTATTTAACAAGCAACCAAATTAAAGCTTCAGAATTTTAGAGAAGAAACCCATGTGGGCTTTTATATTGATAGATTTTGTACTTTTCGGCCAAAAACATAGTTTTGTAAGCTATTTTGGGGGTAAGAACCAACATTATTTCCCTTGTGTATAACAAGTTCATCATAGCTTGTGCATGATAAGATGAGCACCAAAATGTGGATGAATAGTGATGACGGTGTAAGGCGCATGCACATAAGAAGGAGAAAGCTCAAAGAAGAATCTCCGTAGAATCAAAGCCAGAGCCATCTTCGCCTCCAACAGAGCAAAATTCTGACCAATGCAGGTCCTCGGTCCCCACCCGAAAGGCAGGAAACAGACCTGGTTCTTTGTTGCCTTTGAGACCCCATCTTTGAACCTCTCCGGCTTGAACTCCGCTGCGTCGTCGCCCCAAAGCTTAGTGTCACGATGGATTAGCAGAACAGGCATGTTGATTTGAACACCGCCTGGTACTGTCAGGTCGCCTAGTTTTATCTCTTTATGGACCGCTCTGTTCATTTGGAGGAGAGGAGGATATAACCTAAGGACCTCATATAGTATCATCGTCATCTGTAGCATTAGGATTCATACACCAAAATCATCAAATTTTCACATAGAACACTTATAATTGTTTTGTATCACTTTTTGAAGTAGTTGGTTTTATTATACCTACGCAAAAAAAGGCATATAAAAGAAAGCATCAACTTGAAAAGGTTTAATATATACTTACAACTTTGAGTTGGTTAATGCCTTGTAGGTTCGGTTCTCTATCACCAAAAACTTGCAACACTTCCTCTCGTGCTCGAGCTTGCCAGTCTTGGTGTTGGCTTAACAAAACCAATGTCCAAGCCAAAAGTACTGAAGTGGTCTCTTGTCCCGCGAAATAAAACAGCTTGCACTCTTCCATGATTTCTTCAGTAGTCAGTCCATTTCCTTTAGTTTGCCCTGAATTTGATTCAAGAAGTAGATCCAACAAATCGTCACTTGGTGCTTCTCCAGCGTCTCTCGCCGTTTCCCTTTTGCTAATGATCCCTTTTAGTATAACTTGGATTTCTCTAACTATTGCCTTCATCCTTCTATTATTCTTTGTTGGGAAATGCCTGCGCATACAACAAAAAATATTTTTTTTTTCACAATTCCACATGAATAGCAAAAAAAAAAAAAAAAAATGTCTCATCCATGAACTCTCATTGTCCATTGATTTAGAATCAAAACTCGTCAAATTTTTGATATTATTAGAATCAGGATATTGATTGATTCTAAAAATGAGACAGAGTCCAAAGATGAAACTAATATATTAGATACTTTCAGTCTTTCACTTTGAAAATAAATAATTAGTATTCTCTCTGTTTTGTTAAAGAATCATTTCAAGCAAGCAAAACATAGAAATTTCTACCTAATTAATGAGCTGAAATAATATGAAATAAATTTGAGAGTCAATCTAATTTTTTCCACCAAATATCAAAATACAAAACGATATTTCTGTGGAAGTAAAACAAAGTCTTAAAATGACATCTATTACGAAATGGAGAGAGTAATCAAGTATAATGGAAGCAACAAAACTCTGGCAAGCCATGATAGTATTAAAAAAACAAGTCAAGTTTCTTGATTACCGATATCCGGGGATGTAACTCTTTGCAAGAGCTTGTATGATGAGTTTTGCTAGTTCCTCTTGTAGTAAAAATATCCTGTGTCCTTCTTTGTAGCTGCTACCAAAAGCGGTACGAGAGATCACATCCCCCGTCAAATTCACAATCCACGGCCAAACATCAACCTCACAGGACGACCCTTTATCTGACACTAACTTCTCCCATTGGCACACAACCTCGCAGCAACTTATATGAAATGTAGAGACCATATTCTATACAGAGAATCATAATAAAAAATCAGCCGAAATAATATTTTAACATGGTTATGTGACAACTACTAAAAATGCGAATCTAAAACCTTGATCTTCTCAAAATGGAATGCGGGGTTGATGATCTTGCGGTGCTTCGCCCATTTATCTCCATCAGCATTAGCGAGTCCATCAGTTATCAGTGCAACCAAAGGAAACGTGTGCGTCTTCGGGAAATCATAAACCTTGTTATACACTTCTTTAATCAGCTGTGGATTCATTATTGTGATGGATGGTATGGGTCCTAACCATGTGAAAAACGTATTCCCTGTTGCAGCCACATACGCATACATGTTTATTAGTATAGAACCGATTTGTAAAGAAATTAAAAAAAAATTATAAGCCAAATTAACCAGAAAATAATATCTATACCGTAAGTGTTGAGCATGTGAGATGAGTAAGGCATGACAAGTGAAATGAGATCATCCGTTGGTTTCATCGGTTTGGATCTTGCTTCCTTCAACATGCTAAAAGTCCTTCTCACATCTCCGACCAGAGGCGTGTAACGAGTTCCGACAAGACCTTGTTTTCTCAGAAAACTCTCAAGCATCTTAGGTTTGAGCCAAACCCACTCCACAATTCTCCATATCCACCACAACACAACAACTATTGCCAATGATGCAAATGATGATATCTCCATTTGTGATTTTTTTCCTTCTTCGGTTTCTTAGAGTTTGTGAATTTTGATGAAGAAATGCATGTGTGGCGATATGTCTTTAATACTTGTAGAATTTTTGTTTGGGACAATACAATTTATTTCTTGTAACCGTCGAACTTTTTGCCTTTATTCGGAACCTCACGACCTGTGGCCACATCTGTCTTCCATGCCTTAAGTCTTTTTTTTTCCTTTTTTGGTACGATATTAACTTCTACCACCTTTGCCATTATTGCTTTATATTTTTGTATTTACTTGAAATACATTACCTGATACGATATTTATGACTTACCTCTCTCTCTCTCTCTCTATCCAAAGAGAGATATTAGGAAATATAGTTTAAAAAAAAAACCATCCAGTCACATGCATGTACATAAGAAGAAATACATTAAAGAAGTCAAAACCAGAAAAATTGAAATACATTAACTATGGAAATGTTTTTTTTGGTAACTAAATATTTAATGGAAATGTTGACCAAAAATAGATAACACTTCCTTTCTTACATCCAATTATAATAACACTTTCATGCATGTAAATAATTGATGCATGTATATGTATTTGGTGAATTAATTGATAATTGAAGTGCGTCTGTGACCAGAAAATAAAAAAATATCAATCTCAAAATATCTAATACACCTGGGGCATGAGTTATATGGTGAGAGTTTCTCAGAAGAGTTTTTCTTTTTCTTTTTTTGTTGTAAACCACTTTGATTCGATATAAGTTTTTGCAAGGACGACAATGTCACTGTTTGTGGTCGACATCTTGAATGGCTTCTGATTGGTGACAGAGTGAAAAGCAATAATCTGTCATGTATTTTTCTCTTCAGAAGGTGGTCACTTGTCCAGAAGTCAAGACGAATAGTCTAAACTTATCCACAATTATTGTCTTTGTACTTGAATAATTTCAATCAGGTAAGGTGAAATGATCAAGCCTTTTGTTACTATTGAGTGACTTCTGGCCCCAAAATATCTTATATTTCGGAAAAGCCAAAAAGGGAATAAAAATGTATTCACACTTTGATAGTGCTTGAGAAGCATCTTATAACGAGAAAGGCTTCTAGAAAAAACGAGAAGCTAGACAGCGTTTCTCGGAATCGTTCACGTGCTATCGGAAGTGGTGGTAGAACCGGACATGGAAGGAGTTGAAGCTGGATGATCCAAATAGTACATGGGATGCAAAAGTGACATACACAGCCCAAACAAGAACTATATTTCGAGTGTGTATATCTTTAGTAATAAAAGGTATCTATAAACGCATGATCTCTTGTCTTTTGCCACAGAGATATAAAATTTACATACATACACAGAGTTACATACTTTATCTGATTTTTGAGGCACACTCATTTTGAAAGGTCCCTAGTACACCTAATAGAGCTACCGTTTTTTTCCCTTGTTGTTGTTAAATTGCGTATTACATATTCTTTATGGGCGAAGAATTATACAGAACTCTCAAGAACTCATCCTTATTATTTGGGTATTAAATGCTACTGAATCTTGAATCTTGATACAAAGAAACAAACAAAACAGAGGATCTTGGAAACTTATTAGTGTACTGATCTCAAAGCATGTGGAAGATCAATGGAGCACCAAACTGAGGATGAAGTGTAAGAACCGTGTGAGGTGCGTGAGTGTACGATGGAGACAGCTCGAAGGAGAATCTCTGGAGGATCAAGGCAAGAGCCATCTTGGCTTCCATGAGAGCGAAATTCTGGCCAGGACAGAATCTTGGTCCCCATCCAAAAGGAAGAAACGAAACTTGGTTCTTGGTGGCTTTTGAGATCCCATCTGCGAATCTCTCTGGTTTAAACTCATGCGCATCTTCTCCCCATAGCTCGGGGTCACGATGGACCATAAGAACAGGAATCACTACTTGTGCACCACCTGGAAGTGTCATGTCCTCACCTAGCTCCGTTTCTTTCTCTATGACACGACCAAGTAGAATCCCTGGTGGGTATAACCTCAACACCTCGTTCAAGATCATGCTCATCTGTAAAAAGAAAGATCACGAGGAACAAACTTTTAGTCTATAACTTTGGTTCTTGATTTGAAAATCCTCTGGTTATCAAGAAAAAAGTAATACAAGATTAATATATTTACTGTTTTGAGTCGAGAGAGTGCATCAAAGTTAGGTTTGTTGTTCTTGCCAATGACTTGTAAGACCTCTTCTCTAGCTTGATCTTGCCATTCCTGGTGATGGCTCAGCATAATCATACTCCACACGAGCAGCTCCGCTGTGGTTTCTTGGCCGGCGAAATGAAACAGCCTGCACTCTTCTACCACATCTTCGACACTCATCCCATGATCTCCGGAATTCGATTCCAAAAGTATTCCCAACAAATCATTCTTTGGAGCCTCCCCTGCTTCCATAGCCCTTTGTCTTTTCTTGATGATCTCTTTAAGTCTAGACTTCACTTCTTTGTCTATCTTCTTCATCCTCATGTTGTTCTTTGTCGGTAGAAACCTAGACAAAACGAAAATTAAGAACATGTCATACATCTTTACATATTTCTTAAGCAAAAGTAACATAAATAAAAGGTTCATTTACCTCATTCCAGGAATGAAAGCCATCTCAAGAGCTTTTAAAACTCGCCGGCCTTGCTCTTCTTGAAGCTCAAAGATTTTCTTGCCTTCCTCATAGCTACTCCCAAACGCAGTACGCGAGATTACATCTGAGGTTACATCACCAAGGTATGGCCATACATCAATCTCATTTGATGATCCTTGATCTTTCACCAACCTCTCCCATTTACTTATCATCTCGCTGCAGCTCTCGTAGAACGCAGGTATCATAATCTACAAAATAAACAACAATAAAAATGGCATTGGATTTACATAACAAAAGTAAAACCATGAGAACTGAAGTAAGAAAAGGACCTTGAGCTTTTCTAGATGAAAAGAAGGGTTTATGATCTTCCTGTGCTTAGACCATTTCTCTCCTCCATACACAGCGACTCCAGTCGCAAAAAGCTCAACGATTGGGTGCAATGGCGGCTTCGGGAAATCATTAACTCTGTTTAGAACTTCTTTAATGTGTTCTGGTTTCGTCACAATCACACTCGCTGTAGGTCCCATCCACATGTATGATGTCTTCCCTAAACAAACACCAAACCATAGAAACAGAGGATTTCAACACTAACCAAGTAACCAACCCTGTCAGAAAAACAGAGGATCTCTGTTTTTGAGTTCAAATCAAACCATTCCTTACCATGATCCTTAACGGTCTCTAATATCAGAGGCATGACACGTGGCGTGTAATCGTCGGTTAGACTGATGGGGCTGGATTTTGCTTGCTCCACCATACTGGCTTCCCTTTTAGCGTCTCCGACAAGAAAGGTGAAAGGAGTCCCAGAGAGACCTTGTCTCTTTAGATAAACCTCTTGTTTCTTTGGTCTAAGACAAGCAAGACTCAGGCCTTTCCATATCAACACCGCAACCGCAGTCACAACCACAACCGCAGCCGCAACTGCTACCGCTGATGACTCTGTCTCACTCATAACCACACTTCTTTTAGAAATCGTTATATCTTTGTAAGTTGCCAGATGAAAATGATATGTGTTATATATAGAAAAAACTGTTGTTAATTTGCGTGCGCTTCAAGTTAATGAAGTATGAGGCAGAAGAAAATTCAACCCGAGTGTTCTAGATTTCCTTTATCCATAACACATTTTTTTATGTCTTTTAATATTCTGGTTTTGTTTCTCTATGGGGACTATGAGAGTGACTCAACGACTGGTTTTTCTAAGACACATCCAAAAGATGGTAGAATTGAAATTGGCTTCGTATTACTAGACTTTTCATAGATTAATAATGCAGCCACTATGCGAAAACGACCTTAGACTTGACTGAAGCAGACCTTTACCTTTCAAACATAAAAATTGAAATCTCCAAAACCTATGACTATAATAATTCTTTATAAGATATGTTACTGTTACATAACAGACACTTTTGATGACACATCAAATCAGAGCTTGTGCAGTAGGAGATGAGCTCCGAACTGAGGACGAGTGGTCATGACTGTTTGAGGAGCGTGGACATAAGAAGGAGAGAGCTCGAAGGAGAATCTCTGTAGAATCAATGCCATTGCCATCTTTGCCTCCAACATAGCAAAACTCTGACCAATGCAGATCCTTGGTCCCCATCCGAAGGGGAAGAAGGAGACCTGGTTCTTTGTTGCCTTTGAGAGCCCGTCTCTGAACCTCTCAGGCTTAAACTCCGCTGCATCATCACCCCAAAGGTCAGGGTCGCGATGGACAAGAGCGGTTGGTATATAAACGTGAACTCCAGCTGGAAGTGTAAGCTCTCCAAGCTTCATCTCCTTGTTGACAGCTCTTTTAAGCTGAGCCACTGGAGGGTATAGCCTCAAAACCTCATAGAATATCATAGTCATCTGTTGAAACAATGAAGATGCAAAGTGAATCTCGTTACTACGAATGCATGTTGAAAGTTTCAGGCTTTTTTAAAAAAAACTTACGACTTTGAGGTTGCTAAGAGACTCTATATCAGGTTTAGTTTCATCATCATCACCGAGTATTTGCCTCACTTCCTCTCGCGCACGAGCTTGCCAGTCTTGGTGATGGCTTAACAAAACCATCGTCCACACCAAAAGCACTGAAGTTGTCTCTTGCCCTGCGAAATAAAACAGCTTGCACTCTTTCATCACTTCTTCAACGCTGATTCCATTCCCTTGAGACTCCTCTGAATTCGACTGCAGCAATATCCCCAGCAGATCATCATTTGCTGCTTCTCCAGCTTCTCTCGCTCTCTCCCGTTTGCTCACAATACCTCTCAGTATTACATCAATCTCTCTGTCTATAGCTTTCATCCTTCTATTGCTCTTTGTTGGGTAAAACCTACACACAAACACCAAACTCTCTCTAAACTCTCGACAAAGACAAAGACAAAAAGGTAGTTTATTTACCTGTAACCAGGGATGTACGATTTCTTAAAAGCTTGTGCAATGAGCTCAGCTAACTCCCCTTGGAGCTGAAAGATCCTCTGCCCTTCTTTATAGCTGCTTCCAAAAGCAGTATGCGAGATCACATCCGCGGTCATATTCACAAGCCAAGGCCAAACATCCACTTCAAGAGACGATTTTTTATCAGTAAACAGCCTCTCCCATTGGCATACAACCCCGCTGCAACAGTGGTAGAACGCAGGGACCATGTTCTTGTAAACCAACAAAAACAGGTTAGCTAAAGGATCACACACATATACTGAAGACGAGAGAGAAAAAGGCGAAACCTTTATCTTTTCGAGGTGAAAAGCAGGATTGATGATCCTTCTGTGATTTGCCCATTTGTCTCCTTTATAGCTTGCGAGCCCTCCTGCTAACAATCTGAACAAAGGGAATGTAGCAGCTTTCTCAAAGTCGTAAACTTTGTTAAAGACTTCCTTGATCTGCTCTGGTTTCGTTATCATGATCGCTGGAGTTGGTCCAATCCATATGTAGAAAGTCTTTCCTTTTATTCCACCAACGTAACAGAGAGATCAAAGTCAAACTAAATTCTAACACAATAGTCAAAAGGGGCAGTCTTTAAATCAAGAACATCTATGAGAGAGACAATACCGTGAGAATTGAACATGTTCAAGGCGAGAGGAAGGAGACGTGGTGTGATATCATCCGTTAGATTGATGGGTTTAGATCTCGCCTCCATCATCATACTAACATTCCTCTTAATATCTCCGACGAGAGGCGTGTAAGGAGTTCCGGCGAGACCCTGTCTTCTCAGGTAACTTTCAAGCATCTTTGGTTTCATCCAGACCCATTTCACGATCCGCCATGTCCACAGCGACGCAACTGTTACAACCACCACCAAAGCTGCTACTACTGAAAAAGACATCTTCGGATTCTTCTCTCACTCACTCTTGATGCCGAAAGATGAGACCTTTTTGCTTGTTTTTCCTTTTTTTTGGGTCAAAGTTGAGACTTTTTTGCTATCACTGGACTCTCGATTGAACAATTAACAGTGCAGCAGATCCTTTGCCGCCAAAGGGGCATTGTCTGTGCTTGTCTTGTAATGGTTTTCATCTGTTCTTATCTAATTGCAAGTTTTTTAATCAATTAATCTTCCAAAAAGGGATCCACTATGCATTATAATATGAAGAGAAGTGCTCCTCAACACTTTAGCAGGTGAGCTCCACGTAGATGATGTGTTGCACGTTAAAGTGATACGTTTGAGTATAAATTGATTTGATTTTTTGATAACGTACACTACAGATAACTCTCCAACAAATCCCTTTCCTAAAAATTGAAACTTTATGCAAATTAATTTCTTGAAGCAGCAAGACTTTCAAAATTGATGAAAATTGTCAGAGACAACTGAAATATCATATCATATCTAGAAAATAAAACATCAAAAGATACAAACTTTAAAACTCCAAAAGATGATAAAGCTCCAAAATGGTTTTTTTGTTTAAACTGAGAAACAAGAACCCTAATCAGATGGTTGAAAAGGATGAGGAGAATCATGTAGATCGGTTTTACATGAAGAGGTTGGGCTTCGACGCCTTGAAAGTAGTCTTGAGCTTCCTGGTTGGTGGCCTGACCTTCCTGAAAACAAGAGGGAACTTGATCTTCGAGTTATGGAACTGCTTGGTGCTCTCTCTCTTGCACAGCTTCGCAGGGACTGTTGCAGTCTTGATGATCTGAATGCAAGGGAACCTCACTCTGTGGCGTGAAGCCATCTCTGTGTACATCTGCTCCACCGCACCGTTGAGCGTCGTGTCACGGAACTCCTTGTACATGTTGTGGTACCCAGTTCTGCTCTGGTAACGAAGCCAGATACCGAAGTTCTTGATGGTCGTTGGGTTCTTCTCAAAGATCTAACAAGAACAGAACAGCAAAATCATTTACACAATGAACCGAAACAAAGCAAACAATGGCTAACAACAAGTACTAATCTTTAAGCAAAATGCAATCTGTACCTCATTGATGGCAAGCATTTGTCCGTTGCTTTTCTTGACCTTCTTCAGTTTCCTCAGGAAGTACCTAGATACAAAGCAAACGCATATAAACATCAGAGAGTTCATAAACTAGACGCCATTAACAAACTAAGTCGCAGCAAACAGGGTACAATGAATAGACTCACCAAAACTTGGACTTGGCACGAACTTCGTTAGTGGCCCAAAGCTTCATCCGATAGATCTTAGGATGCTCATCTTTTTCTGTCGGGAGAGCTCTCCCAACCACTTGGTACTGGTGAAACTGCACAAGGAAGAACAAAATTTACATTTGAATCAATTCATTATTCAGCAAAAAGTTAATACCTTTATAGCGAAATCTTAAAACAGCAAGACACTCAACATTCAAATCAGATACACCCTATAAAGTCACATGACAAAACTAAACCTAGAATTAAAGATTAGCTAATGAAGCTTGAAATGTTCAACAGATTGAGCTTGAAAAGAAGAGTAAATAGTCCTTGTAATCAAATAATTAGTCTATTTCATAATTCAATTACTAATAGTTGAATATATATATATACAAGCTCGAAGACAAAACCGACCTAAGATTATTATCATCTAAACATAAACATTTCAGATAGTTATGACCTAAGTCGTGAGTCTATATATGACCCACAAAGATCACGCCAAACAACAAAACACGTTTCTCGGATAACATAGCAGCAATAGATACCGAACGATATAGGCTAAAGGGTCTTAGAGGATTATGCAATGCGAGATATCATCAAGCAGCGTTGGGAAAATGCTGAGACAGAAGTTTGGCAATCTCCTAGAAAATCAATTAAGAAGAACTAAAACCCAGAATCACTAGTAAATCAGGTTCATGTACAATAGAGTGAAACAACTTACCCGGAAAGCAACCATTTCGACGACGGAGAGATCAAGCTCCAAAGAAAAGAGAGAGAGAGAGCAAGAGCTATAAACGGTGGCGCTGACGGGAAATCTATAAAAGAGCTTCTCTATGAAAAACCCTAGGCGAAGATACACAGTATCTATGGGCCTTTTCGTTTTCTATTTGGGCCTTCGACAAATCCATTTTTACATTGTAAATTTCATTTGCAGCGGTCAAATTAAATTTAACTATTCTACAGGTTTAATAGCGGTGAAATTAAACTTACCTATTCTACAGCTTTGACGGTAAACTATTTAACGAGTTAAGACTTTACTAATAACCTGTTCTTATCCCCTAATCGTATCCACAAACTTCTTTTTTTTTGGTCAAACCACAAGTTTTTTTTTGGTTATAGAAATATCTCCATAATTTTTGTCACACGTATACGAAGTCAATAACCATAATGTCGGCAAGATTTTTTTTTTTTTTTTTTTTTTTTTTTTTTTGCTAAACGGCCAAGATATTGATGGATTAAATCAAAAGAAATACATATATTTTTTATTATACTATGGTTTTGAGAAGAACACTTTAAAGTAAGCAAAACGAATGCTCGGTAGTCTTGAGACAATATACAGCGAGCTCTTAAAGTAAACACACTTGTACGGCCTATCCGGTCTATATCGGATTTAGAGCGTCAAATCTTCACTTTACGACCAGACCCTTGATCCTCTTAATGCTCCAATCACGATGAAAATCGTAGCAATAACAGCCTGTGACACAAGTTACTAGTTAGTCATGAGAACTGAACAAATGTGATGACGACAAATGAAAAGATTTAAGAATATGGACTCACTCCAATTGTGCAAGCTATATATCCTGGTCTCTCACGCTGGTTTCTAGAGAAAAGGAATAGGAAAAAGCCAATGTACCAAGGGATAGCACCGAAGAAGAAACCAAGGATGAATCTTCAAGAAACAATAAAAAAACATATGTGAGCATGTCATGTTTGCTCAGAAATTGACAAGAATGTAATGATATCAGTGGGAGAAGGTAAAATGATGAATTAGACTTACAATAACCAGCCAATGCCTATACCACAACAAGGAAGACGATGGTGTTCTGTTGAATACTTTACGTCAACAACAGCATAACCTGCGACTAAAAACTATACCTCATGAAAACTAGACAAGAACAGCCAAAGTGATGTCTCGGAAAAATTAGTTAATTACACAACCCTTTCGAGAAACTAGACTTTGCCAAAGAAATTTTGACAAGAACAGCGATAATCGATTTTCTCCATATATATGACATGATTCAAAAGAACCAATCTTAAATTGTCTAAGTAATTTTTGTTTTGTTAATCTTTCGCATTTTGCACTTTAATAAAAAAAATAAAAAATATATCAAAATCCTGATACACATACCAACAAAAAAAACTCTTCATTCTCAAATCTCAAATGAATCTAGCATCTTTTTTTTTTCTTCTCAAAGTATACATAATACGTATTAGTACCGTATTGAATACGTAACAGTCTAACAGATATATTCTCTTCAAAGTAGACAGAACACAAATTAGTACCGTAACAGATCGTTTCGTTTTTTTTTTTTTGTTAAAGCCAAGTTAATAGATAGATTCTCTTTCAATTACTGGATCAGGTTCGAATACAAAGGATCGCAATGAAAGATGAAGCGTATATATATTATTATACACACAAAAATCGAAATGAAACAGCTGATCTGATAAATTTCACATTAATTAATGAGAAGTTGAGGACATGAGAAAGAATCTAACCAGGGACGTGTGGTTGAGCCGGCTGTGGATAAGCGGTGGCCGGTGGCTGCTGCTGCTGCGGCGGAGGTGGATAGTTGGAGACGCCTTGAAACGGAGGCTGCTGGTGGTTATGTTCCGTCCCCACTGATCTGTTTTTGCCGTCTTCTACGCCGCTCGTCATCTCTCTCTCTCAGATCAATAAACAAAAACAATCTTCTCTGAATTGGATTTGTTTTTGATCCGAGACGGTGAATCCAAGATTTCGTTTGTTCTTTCAGTTTTTTGTTTTTTTTGTATTTAGAGAGTGCACATGCCTACGTGGCGTTTTGTCCGGCTGGCTGGTCAGCTTTACAACTACATTGCTATAATTTCGTACTTGCGTAATTCGAGGGGAAAGACTTACTATATTCATTTTTTTTCTTTCCATTAAATAAACACTAACGAAAGTAATTAAAACGCGTAGTTCATAATGCAAGAAAAACACCTCAAATGCTCTAACGTGTGTTTTCTTGTTTTCTTTAACGTCATTTTAGTTGAAAAGGGTTTACGATCTTTACCTAGTTTTGATGATATCCCCAAGATAAAGCAAAGGCAACAAATATAATAACATCCAACTTCATCTCTGGTACTAAGTTAGTGCGAGTCCATCCGCGCAAAGACAAAGGCGAATAGTATTTGTTCGACTTGGTACATTTATGTCCCAAGCTTACAAATTATCTTACGCGATATTAGTAGTTTCTCACATGTATTTTGTTTTGTTCGTACTAAGGCGCACATCAAAATTTGGAAATCATCCGACGATAACCCAAGCTCGAGGTAGTGTCTAATGTGACTTTCACATTCTCTTTAGATGATGACAGATTTGGCGATATGTACCTTACCTGATCTACAATGAGGACCAGTTTAATATTTTAGTGTTGATGAAAATATTTTGTAAACTTTTCTTTCTAAAATAATGAAAATAATTCTCTATATAGTTCAGTTGGCATATACTATATCAAAGCCTGAGTCTAATGCCATCTTCTCTCCTTTAATTGCAAAGAAAAAACATCAACAACTGCATATCCATAAATACATAAAGTATTTATTTAATTTTGTGGATTTTCTTGTAAGTCTATATGTTTAAAAAAAAAACATCTCCATAACAGGAGTCATGAGATAGAGTGAAGTATTTATCTCATTCTATTCAATGTAAGTTGCTGCATTTTAGCAAAACGTAGATAATACATGTACATAATGATGACACAAATCAGATGATCTGGAAACGTAATCAAATTGTAATAAGCTGCTCCATCAGATCGATGCACCTCCTTTTAGCGAACGGCTAAGATCTAATGCACGATTCAGTTGGAAGATGACATGAGAGATGAGACCCTCACACGTGTCTGACACGCTTGCACTCATTCAGGCGGTTGACGCGTTTTATTCTTCTTCCAAAAATGTTTTTTTTTTGGGTCAAACTCAAAAGTGTCTGCTTCCGGGAACAAAAACGGCATCGTTTTATAAAACATAAAAAGAAAATCGCCACAATAGGATTTGGATCGAATGTTTTCTTTGTCCTCGTCTCTATGTCTTTGTCCCTGTCTCCACTAAACTGATCAAATCCACAGCAGAAAGAAACAAAAAAAATATCAACTGCAATCATTTCTTTTTTCCAAGGCTGCTGTACTTGGCGCTTTTCTTTGACCTGTTCGTACCAAAAACACGCCATGAAGAAGTTTGAATCGATTCGGATGGTTTGATTTCATGAGATTAGAATTTGATCCCCTGGGTTGAGAAAAAGCTTTGATCTTTTGTATAGTTCTTGTCGTTACGGATTATCAATCGATAGGAAAGTGGAAGTGGAAGTGGGAAGTGTGATAATGGAGTGTTCAGTATTCCATCATGTGGTGATTGTGTTAATGTTCCTTTGGGCTCTCGCTTACTTCAATCGATCACACGCCCTTTTCTATTTCCTCTCTCTGATCTATCTCTACCTGGTATTGTTTCTTCTGCTTTATCTCTGTTAAAAGCCTGGATTTTGATGGATTGGGTGAACAAAGATTGTGGTTTTGGTTGTATCTTCTTTAGGTTCATGAACGGTATGTGATGAGATTGAGGAGGAAATTTCAGTTTGAAGAGAGGAAGCAAGCTAACCAGAGACGGGTATTTTTCAAGTTGAATGTCTTGTTTCATTATGTATGGAACAGAAAGATGCTGACTTTAGCTTTGTTAGGTTCTATCTGATTCTGAATCGGTGCGGTGGATGAATCATGCTGTGGAGAAGATATGGCCAATTTGTATGGAACAGATTGCGTCTCAGAAGATTCTGCGTCCGATCATACCTTGGTTCTTGGACAAGTATAGACCTTGGACCGCGGTAACCCCCATACAAATTTGTTTCTCTGTTACTAGGCAACTTGCTGTATCACAGTTTACAGTTGAAGAGACGGACTTGTGTTAATGATGGTATGATACCTTGTGTGCAGAAAGAAGCTGTGATACAACACCTTTACTTGGGAAGAAGCCCGCCATTGTTGACAGATATAAGGGTGCTCCGGCAATCTACCGGTGATGATCACTTGGTATAGTGGCAAAACTTCAGCTTTGGTCACATCTGGTTTTTAATATCTCTAGAGGAAGCAGAACTTATACTGAAGTGTATACAGGTGCTGGAACTTGTCATGAATTTCCTCACAGCAGATGATATGAGCGCAATACTGGCCGTGAAGTTGAGAAAAAGACTTGGGTTTGGCATGTGGACAAAGTTACATTTGACAGGAATGCATGTCGAAGGAAAGGTACTGGATTTTCTTATCCATACGCATATAATACTCACACGCTCTCTTAAAATGAAGTACCTTGATTCATTGGAATACACCTTTAACTCTTGAAGGTGTTGGTTGGAGTGAAGTTCCTTCGTCGATGGCCGTTTCTGGGGCGTTTACGTGTGTGTTTTGCAGAGCCGCCTTATTTCCAAATGACTGTTAAACCAATCACTACTCATGGGCTTGATGTTGCTGCACTTCCAGGGATTGCAGGATGGCTAGTAAGTATTGATATCTGACAAGTTTGTAAACTTAATTAGTCTAGAAACTCTTCTTCAGAAATTTCTGATATTTTCCCTCTTTTAACGCTCCCAACAATATTTTTGTTTTCCACCAGGACAAACTTCTGTCTGTTGCATTTGAGCAAACTCTTGTTGAGGTAAGGTTCTTGTGGTTTGTCGCCTTTCTCTCTCAATGGTAGGGATTAGTTTCTTTTCGTAGAAGCAAAGATTATCATTACAAGACGCCAGCTAAGTGAATCTTGTGCCTAATTTGCAGCCAAATATGCTGGTAGTTGATATGGAGAAATTTGTTAGCCCACAATCAGGAGGTAACTATTGCAGAAGATGTTCAGAGTCCTTGACTCTATCTTGTTCTTCTTCTTCTTTTTTTTTTTTTTTGGTTCCTGAAGTTATTGATCTCTCTCAACCTTCTCTTTTGTCTGTGTTTGTTTCCAGAAAATTGGTTCTTTGTTGATGAGAAAGAGCCAGTCGCACACGCCCTTGTTGAAGTCATTGAAGGATCTGATATGAAACCATCAGATCTAAATGGTTAGTCTGCATATCACCGGCCGAGTTAGTGTCCTCTTTCTAGTAGTCTGAATGAAATTTTATGAACTGCTTGGATTTTGGATGCTTCAGGTTTAGCTGATCCTTATGTGAAAGGGCAGCTCGGCGCCTACAGATTCAAAACCAAGATAATAAGGAAAACTCTGGCTCCCAAATGGCAAGAAGAGTTCAAGATACCAATCTTGACATGGGACTCTCCAAACATACTCAACATTGAAGTTCAAGACAAAGACCGGTTCAGCGATGACAACCTTGGCGACTGTTCAGTAAACATTGCAGAGTTTAGAGGCGGCCAAAGAAATGATATGTGGTTGCCTCTTCAGAACATTAAAATGGGGAGACTGCATCTTGCTATAACAGTAACTGAGGACGAGGCAAAGGTAGGTTCAGTTTCTGTTTATTCTCCTTGAAACACAAAGTTTTCAGGATTAGTCTTAGCAATGTGCATCTGATTCTTGTACAGTGGAATGATGATCCGTTTGAAGGAGCGACAATAGGTAAGGAAGATATGTGGGCTTCTTATGCTACCGACCTTACAAATAAAGGCTCCTTCTCATCAGTGGTGTCTGATAAGTCTCCAAGGGTTAGGGATAATATGGAACCAATCAACATCGAAGGACAAGAAGAGACTGGAATCTGGGTACATCAGCCAGGAACTGATGTCTCACAGATTTGGGAACCAAGAAAAGGCAAGAGTAGATGCGTCGATAACCAAATACTAGGAGTTTCTCATGATACTTCTGCTGGCAGTGTTCATTCCACTGCATCTGTGTCGCCGAACAACGAAAGCAGCAGCCCAGATGAGAACCAGGAAGGGAAGAAGTCTGTTGGCCGGGGCTTGAAGAAAATCGGTTTAGTGTTCCATAAGAATGGGAAGAAGGAAGAAGGTCAAAACACAGGGAACATTGAAGAGGATCTCAGGTCTCCTCGGATTAATTTGAAGGCGTTAAATCGAAAGGATGTTGGGGTAAAGTACATCGTTGAAGACCGTCTCTCAGGGCCTCTCACAGGAAGAAGTCCAAAAGGTGAGAGCTTTGGTGCTGAAGACAGTCAACAAAAGGGACACATGAAGGTTGCAAAGAGCATTCTAAAACATGCTGAAAAGTCTGCTAGACACTTAAAGCATGCGTTTTCGCGTAAAGGATCAAGGAAGTCGAGAGATGATGAGAACTTCTCAACCGTGTCAGAGGAAGATGGTGTTCCTGAATTTGACTCATATTCTGATGATGAATCTGCAGTTAGTAAGGTGCAGGACGTGGGGACACCAAGAACAGGAAAATCTGAAGGGAAAGTTGTCAGGGCACGTGAAAATGATCATGTAAATACATCAGCAAACTCCAATGAAGAAGCTAGAGGTCTTGCAAACATTTCGACAAATAAAGAAGCAAAGGTACAGAAAGTAGACATGGAAACTACTTATGTGGATGCCAGGAGCTCTTCTCCTGGAGCTGAGAAAGTTTATACGCCCAAGAATATCAAAAGATAGAAGAAATGGAATTATAGATAAAAAATCAAAAGCTTGAGGATGGAGAGATTTTAGTATTTTCAAGTGAAATAGTTGTAAATTTACACCAAAGGCTTCTTGTACAGCTTTTTGAGTTTTGAAAATTTCTCTTGGTTTAACAGCTTTTGAGTCTCTTTCTTGCTTCTTCCATTTTCTTCAGAACTGATGCTAGCTTTTACGCTCTGTTCCATCCGTCAAACGATGCGATTCAAATCGGCTTGAGATTCATTGTTCTTTGAAACTACACAGTTCACAATTTTCCACCACATCCCTGTCTTTGGAACAAAGCCATGATCCACCATTCTCCTCAAAACCCAGTCCATTTCCGCAACCGACTTCGTTTCACAGAGCCCCAAAACCATCTTCTTGTACGAAAGAAAACTCGGTCTCATACCCCATGAGATCATCTGACTCATCATCACTTTAGCTTCCAAGTTCCTCTTTTTATCCAAGAGACCATATAGCACCTCCTGATAAGTCCCAGGGTTTGGTTCACACCCTTTCAGCTTCATCTTCTCCAGAAGCTCAATCCCTTCTTCAACCCTACCTTTCTTCCTAAGCCCCGAGATCAAAATGTTAAACGTGATAGTATCCGGTTCGATCCGTTCCTTCTCCATCCTCTCCAACAACTTAAACGCTTCCTCGAACTTTCCCCTGTTACAGAAACCTCTGATTAACGGTGAAAACGTCATCACGTTAGGCCGCGATTTTTGTTTAGGAAATTCGTCGAGCAGTTGGAGTGCAGCGTCCATGTTCCCACTCTCGCAGAGTCCTTTGATGAGAATGTTCAAGCAACAAGCGTCGATTTCCACGCCCAGCTTAGGAGCGCTCACGAAGATGTTATGAATCTCGTCGAAGAGCTTCGCGGAGACGAGTAGATTCAGAATGAAATTGAAGCTCTTGGCGCTTGGCCAGCATCCGAAATCCGGCATACGGAAGAGAATCTCGATCGCTCGGTTGATTCTTCCGGCTAAGTTTCCGTAAATCTTCATCAGATTGTAGAAGAACTCTTCTGAAAAACGGCACCTTTTCTCGAGGTTTACTCTTTTCATGACCTCTTCGATCTCGTCGAACATCTTGGCTTGACCGAATTTGTTGATCAGGAGGGCGTAGAGTGGTTCCGTCGGCTGGTAATCTTTCCGTTTAGAGTAGTGTTGGTACGCCGGCAGCAGAAAGCTCGGGTCTTTGACATTTTCGAAGATTTTCAGAACCTCATTTGGCGCCAACCAGTCCTTGTGGTTTAGTCTGGCGAGTTTATCGTCGCCGGAGTATCGTTGCGACGACGGCGTATATCTTTCAGAAGAAGAAGAGGAGAGAAGTCGGAGAGAAGAAGCAGAAAGTGGTTGGCTTCTTCTGGGATTTGAATTCGATGTTGCAGAAAGAACAAGCCTCCGAAGAATCATTGTTTCTGCTGAAGCTCAACAGAAAGAAACCGCGAACTGTTTATATATTGGCGCCTAACAATAACCTGAAGTAAACCAAGTGGTTTAGTGTTTTAGATATTTCGGTTCGGAAAAATCTTGCTCGATTTGGTTCTAAATTACGCTCGATGTAAAAATATAAACGTGAAAAAAGTAGGTCAGTTTATCAAGAACTATATTTTGGCCCATGGCATTTACACCAGTAAAGTATATGTTTATGTATAATTGTCAAATGTATTTTATTATTTTAGGAGAAAATTTCAGCTATAGGCATTTTTCTGAGTGTATTACGGTGAGAGGCACTTTTTTGAGTTTTGTAACAGAAAAAGAAAAAGGCACTTTCCGTAGTAGGGGCACTTTTTTTGAGTTTTTTTGTGTTAGTAAACCCAAAATAGCCCTCGGTAACTCATTTTTTTTATCCCTCTTCAGTTAAAAACAACGATACTTTTCTGGGTTAATAGTTTTTCGGTTTTTCCTGAAAATCATTTGGCATCGCCGTGACTGTGTTTAAGTTTTGGTCGGTGACTTTGTCCAGGTTTTCCGACGAAGGACTGCTCGAAGGTGAGAGTTTTGCTAAGTTTTGTCGATTAGAAACGATGGTGACATGGGGTGAAGATGTCTGAAACTATAGTTAATAGCAGAGAATATAAAGCCATTACGCAAACTTCGAACTACTTTAATGGGCACAAGATTCATGAAGAGATCTTCAAATATGTGCTGCTTAATTTTGCAGTCGATAGCTATATTTATTGTTGTTATCGCTGGACTAGATCTGAAAACTCGAAATTAAGATCTGAAGAGTCCCGATAAAAATCGATATGTAATAATGTACGATGAACTGGATTTGTTTTTTTTTGTCGGTGATAATTGACCAGAATTTCGTGGTGAATATGGACGAATGGTCATTATTTGGTATTGCGGCAGATATTTTTTGGGGTTCAATGTGGATAAAGAAGTGAAACTCATTACTTCTAGATGGAAATGTAAGTATGGATAGTTTAACGTGGACGCATGATTCGTTGGGCATAAAAAGTATTACGATTAACACACC
Source organism: Microthlaspi erraticum (assembly GCA_902728155.2). Taxonomy (NCBI): domain Eukaryota; kingdom Viridiplantae; phylum Streptophyta; class Magnoliopsida; order Brassicales; family Brassicaceae; genus Microthlaspi; species Microthlaspi erraticum. The sequence goes on from CACVBM020001088.1 coordinate 142,153, forward strand.
GCAATTTCATGTGGATGTATCTATATGGATATAAGATAGTGGATGATTACCAACTAAGCCAACAGTTCTCATGTTTTTGCCTCTCTGTTAAAGTAAAAGTCGATGTTGGTGTGTCGGAGGAAGAAACATGTAGGTGGGAGGAGGCAATTGAGACTTCATTCTTGTGGACCATAAAATGTGGACGTGAATGGAGAGAATAAAAGAGAAATAGTTTGTATACATTTCTTTTGGCTTTCTACTTAAAATTAAGTGTCAAAAGTAGATAGTGTTCTTTCTTCTTTCAACTTTGGATTGATTTCATTCAAAATGAATCAAAGCTTCATACAATCAATAGCGATCATAGCTTCATACAAAGAGTCGTTCGAATTGAATCAAAGCTTCATACAATCAAGAGAGATGATAGAAATCTAAATCTAATTCTAATTAATGGAAAAACAAAAACTGCTTAGTGTTGCAATGATTGGAATGACTCTTTTTATAGTCTGTGATTTGTAATTCTTTCAACTTGAACGTCTTAGATGTAATAATTTCTTCATCTCTATCACTCTGCAAAATGTAGATGTTATATCAGTGTGGATATCAAAACATGGACACATAGCGATGGATAAAAGACTAATGAAACATCCCTGCAAAAAAAAAATGCATAGAAAGAGTCGTGTGGATATAAGAGCAAGCTGGTATGGATGCATGTGTGTTGAGAGAATTCTCAGATGACATAAAAATGGAATACTCTACACAAATGGACACATCCATATGATCAGACCCATTTGGATACATAAAACATTTAACTAATATTAATATAGCATCTGGACATTATTTGGATATTTATCCATATGGATACAACATTATGGAGCTAGATGATTACCAATGAGTTAGAATGAAGCTGCCATCTTAGAAAGCCGATCACTTCAGCATACTTGTCCCAAAAAACTGAAGACTTGTAACAAGGAGAGTCACTCCCTGAAAATCTGAAGACACAAACAAAAAAAGCATATAACTCTATATCAAAATAAAACTTTCTCAACCAAAAAAGATTAAGAACTATAGTAAACGTACAGAGGAAAGCATTAAAAACATGCCTACTCGATCAGGAGGCAAATGCCAAATAATTACAAGAGATACAAAATTGATTTTATTACTTAAACACACAATCTACATAACCAAAAACTAGTTTACATTTCTCCATTATGAAACTTGGCTAAATAACTAGTATCAAATTCTTAGAAACTTAGATCAAATCATATTCTCATCAATCAATAATCACAAAAGGTTTACCAGAAAAAAAAATTGAATAAAATATGGTCTCATTTGAATTTACCTGAAAAAGTCACAAAAGTTTTCAGCTCAAAGGAAAGAAATCACATGAGTGTGAGGTTTGGTGTTCCAAATGCAAGCTTTGTCTCATTAGAATTCCAAGTCATCGAATGTACCTTTCAATCCAAAAAGTTCCCCCTATGTTTAAAATGAACAAAACAAGGTATGATTTGAAAATTCAAAACATTAGATTACGGGCCAGACACAATAAAATGGACAGATTGGGAGTGGATGATATGAACATAGACTTACCAACCAGAGATATGATTTATTTCTGAATACAAAGTAGATGGACACGAAAAAATGAATGAGTTTGTAGTCATGACATAAACGTATCCACATGGATATGTGGTTATGGATATTAATGTGATGGACAACTTGTCAATGAGGCAACTAATCTACGTATCTCTATAGTGAAGAAAATTGAAGATATCTCAAGGAAATAAGAATCGCATCACACAGCTAACAAGGTTGAGCAGCTTAACAACAAAGCTAAAAGCTTCACTCGAATATTGGATCGTTGTATGGTTCACGAGCCTTGGAACGATCGAGTTAATAACAACATGAAATTAGGCAATTTTCTTTAACCAAAGAGGGGTGTCTAAACCACATAGCTAAAAGCAACTTCTTAACTCAAAAATATAATCATATATAGATCATAGTGCAAAGGTGACAAGCCAACAGAAACATCGGATTCACATCACACCTGACCTGAGCATAGTTTGATGGTTGATCAATTTATAAAAATGTATCCATATGAATATATATAGGTGGATCAATGCATGAATGGATGGTTGTCTATGGATAGTACTAGTATGGAGCAAGGCAAATTCTACATGGATACAATTATCCATATGGACGTGTATGTGTGAAGGTAAGCGTGGATAGATATTATTGATCCCAGAATCATCAAATCGTAGCAGTAAACTATATTTTATCTATAGACATGGTATCCAGATGGACATGAGAATGTGGATGATCATAGCAGAATGAGATGTACAAATGAATAACAGAATTAAAAAATTTGATAATCCATATGTATCAATCTTCATGGACAAGTTATAATGGATATTGTAGTTCTAAAACTAGGCAACCTGTTTTGTAATGTTTCTTATGGCCTTCAGATGTATGGACACACTTTTGTGAACAAAATAGACACAACTAGGTAAATTTAAGTGCAAGCAATTTAAAAGCTAGATGGATTCTATACACAGTCTCGTGGACAAAATGGAATGTACAACTAGCTAACAATATTGCCAACACCTTTGAAATACAAGAGAGTAAAATTGAGACCGAGAAGTCTTAGTTTCAGTTTAAAAGAATCAAAGACTCATTGTAAGAAAAAAATAGAACTAGTAGATGGTATGATTTAATTCAGGAGGCTACTTACGGACAGTGTGACAACGAAGAAGAAGAGAGACCGGAGAAGAAGGTGGAAATGAAAAAAAAAGTGCAAACGAAAAGAGACCATTGCAGGAGAACGAAGAACAAGGTGCAGACAAAGAGAGACCATTGCAGGAGATCTGAGGTGGCTCTCTTACTCTTCCGTTATAGTTGAAAAAATTTCTGCAAAATGATTGAGAAATTAAAATCAAAACCAGTGATAGAATTTTACAAGTCGATTTGGAAACTGTGCCACACGACTCTAATATCAAGAGATAAACAAACTTAAAGAAGGAGAATCAGATATTATAGAACATAGATAAATGAATTCTTCAAAAATCAAAAGATGCAATCAAGTTCTTCCAAATCCCAGATGGATAATCTCAGAATCCTCCTAAAAGCTTCAAATTCCCAACACCAAAAGCTACAAAATTGTAAACGTTTGTATAGAGAACAAATGCGTTGATGAGAAAACTAAATTTTCGGCTCATAAATCGTTGTAATAAAGTTTCAGTAAAGTTCCCGTTCACAAATTAAAACCCTTTAGCAGAGACCCAACTCACAACACAAATGATTTTATACCTTCTTGGCCTCACACGGGAACATATTTGGATTAAGGTGAGAAGTGGAGGGATCCATGGCCTTCGACGGTAACGATTAGGGGAAAAGTTAGGGTTTTTAATCATCAATAAACTCAGAACAGATTGATGGAGGGGAAATTTATTGTGGAAGATTGATGAAAACCGTGTGAGGAGTGAACGAACCTAGATTTTCTCTGATGTTTGTGGTCGGCGAATCAAAGCCCCTGCAAGGTTTTCTCGCCGGAAAAATAGAGTTGTAAATAAGAGTTGTCGGTGTAAAAATTTGAAGAAGTAAAAAAAAGAGTAAGTTTTAGTGAGAAAGGGTATCTTCGTCAATCCGTCTGATGGAAGTGCACCATAAGTTGGAAGTGCCTTTTTGTGTTAACATAAAGTGGGAAAGTGCCTCCCAGTGTAAATAACTCCATTTTTCTAAAGTTTAATAACAGCCAAAGACACTTCCTGCTCCTTAGTGACTTTGGCTGTTTTTGGAGTGAAATTAAATTCCAGATATGTGCCCTTGTTTTAATTCCCAAACCTTTTCAACTTTTTTTTTACCATATTTTTTTACCATGAAACCAAGCGTCTTTCTATTATTTGTAAGACTGAAGAACTCGCCATACGTTGGCCGGAGGATGAACAATATTGAAGCTTTTAAGAAGTAACCACCGGATATCAATAAATCTGAGCTGCTAAAAATAACTTCCAATTTTGAGTCCGCAACCTTAATATTATTTTTGTTAAGTCCAAATCTGGATCTAGCTTTACTCTGACATTTTCGTCGGTGGACCACCTCTGTAACAATGACTTGAAGACCTAACAGAAGACATAACCAGTAATATTTGTACAGAGATCAGTGAACACACAATGAATATAGCAAACTTAATTTTATGGATAGACACATTTGAATGAAGAATCATGGATTGATTCCCATCATTAAATTACTATAATTTGGCGTATGCGAATTGGTATTAAGGAGACACAAAATTTGATTTACAGTTACTAATAACATATGTACGGGGTGTAATGGGTATATCAATTCTCTTATACCCCGACATATTTGCAGGGTGTAATGGACACGAACATATGTACATGAATGGTCTAATCTGAACCAGCGGTGTTGCGATGACTCTACGATATTCTTCCAACATATGGACATTGATATATGGATGTGTATTCATGTACAATCAATCGATAGATAATTATGATTTGGGGTTTGCGAATTGGTATCATGGAAAGACAAAATTTGATCTATAATTACTAATTACATATGTACAGGGTGGAATGGATAATAGCAATTCTTTTATACACGAACATCTGTACAAGAATGGTCTGCACCGAACCAGCGGTGTTGCGATGACTCTAAGACACAACAGATTACGTTTCCAACATCATATGAACATGGACATATGGATGTGTAGTCATGTACGATCACAGTCGATAGATAATTATGATTTGGGGTACGCTATTTGGTATCATGGAGAGACAAAATTTGAATTACAATTACTAACTACATATGTACAGAATGGAATGGATAATAACAATTATTTATACACAAACTTGTGTACACAGTGATATGGACACTACCGTATGTACATGAATGGTCTAAACCGAACCATTGGTGCTGCGATGACTCCAAAACCTAACAGAATAAGTTTTCAATACCATAGGGACATTGATTTGTGGATATGTTATCAAGTACTACCACCGTGAAAGGCACTTTGGACTTTGGTCATACCAATCAAACGAAAGATACAAAACGTGATCAAATGTGACTGACTAGTGGGCTATACACACCTAATAAAAATGAGTAATGATCTTGAAGAATGGCTGCTCGGAGACATATCAATATTAGTCTTAGTGCTATTTTATTTATTTCTTCAAATTATTGAAGTGAAATTTTGAAGAGGTTCTTCGGAATAAAATGTTCTTGACTTCTTGTAGATATTATGGATTTACTGGTTTTTTGGAACTCGTATAGAGAGATTGATTAATGGAAAGCAAATAATACAAAAAGTGTGCTTAATCGTTACTGTTACATGATGTTTTTTGAAACTCCGGGTTAAATGGGAAGATGTTTGTTTCTCCGAGTTGGCAAAGCATATTTTATTCTGTTTAAAAATTCGTCTTACAATAGCTAAAAATTTGTTTTTAACAGTTATCAATCATTTTAACAGTATTCTTTCTATTACATGTACATCCACCAATCAAATTTCACAATGTTGTCAAGAGATAACTTATCCAAGAAAATGGATGTATCATCTACTAATCACCAATAAGTGAAACCATTTGGATGTATCATCTACTAATTATAAATCGTATATGGATTTTTTTTTTAGAGTGAGGAGAAGATGAATATAGTTGATTAAAGTTTCGTTGAAGTTTGGAGTAGATGAATCTGAGTTAACTCGAGATCATGTCCACATCCGAGTTGATTAAAAAAGATTGTGCCCATGTTGTGTTGTTCTTGCTTGTATCCATGGTTATATGTCCATATGTTCATGGGTTTTTACTTTTGATGGTATCCACAGTTTCAACTTTCATATATCCACGATTGCATGTTCTCGCTTTTCTGTTCTTATTTGTATCTACGGATGAATTGCTGCCATTTCAGTGACTGCTAGCGTTTTACAGTTGCAGTCGTACGCATTCCGTTTTGTGACTGAATATTTATTTATTGATACGCAACTGTGGATACAAAGCCAAAAGGGCTTTGGGATTCTCCGTGCCGAACCAGTGGTGTGTCAATGATACCAATCATCCAAACAAGTAAATGATTAGACATGGACAAGAGGTCGTGGACGAGTTGATGCTGTTTTAAAGTATCCAGTCATACGGATACGATGATTAGACATGGATAAGAGTTTGTGGATGGTGTATAGCTGCTAAGAAATCCTCTCCTCTATATGGTCATAATCGCAGTGAAATAAACTGCTGCCATTTTACAGTTGCAGTCGTACGCATTTTGTTTTGTGATTGGATCTTTATTAATAGGTACGCACTGTGGATACGAAGCCAAATGGGCTTTGGGATTCTCGCGTGCCAAACAAGGGCTATATCGACGATACCAATCATCCGAACAGGTTAATGATTAGCGATGGTCAAGAGGTTGTGGACGAGTTGCTGCCGTTTTAAAGTTATCAGTCATACGCATTCCATTTTGGGACTGGATCTTTTTTTATAGATACACAATTGTGGATACGATGATTAGACACGGACAAGAGATAGTGGACAAGTTGCTGCCGTTTAAAAGTAACCAATCATACGGATACAATGTTTAGACATGGACAAGAGTTCATGGATGATGCATAACTGCTCATACGTCCTCCCCCTATATGGTCATTACAGCACTGAAATATACTGTTGTCAGTTTACAATTGCAGTCTTACGCATTCCGTTTTGTGACATGATATTTATTTATGAGTATGCAACTGTGAATACGAAGCCAAAAGGGCTTTGAGATTCTTGCGTGCCGAACAAGGGGTGTGTCGATGATACCAATCATCCGAACAAGTAGATGATTAGATATGGATAAGAAGTCGTGGACGAGTTGCTACCGTTTTAAAGTTACCAGTCATACGCATCTATACCGTTTTGGGACTGGATCTTTATTTATGGATACACAACTGTGGATACGATGATTATGCATAGACAACAGGTTGTGGACGATGCATAGCTGGTCATACGTCGTGGTCATAATAGCACTGAAATAAACTGCTGCCCTTTTAGTGAAGAAGACGACTGAAATCTCTGGTTCAAATAATTGAGAAGACAACGGGATCACCAACAGATTTAGTGGAGTGATAGGTGGTGAAGAACGACGATGTGCGAGGCGGAGTTGGTGATTTCTACGGACATGCCGGAATCTTGAGATTAAGATGGAGAGGGAAGCGATGGCAAAAGACAGTGTGTTTAAGATTTTACAGTTATTGAGTTTTTAGTTTCTTCAGTAAAAAAAAGGTGAGATGAAAAAAAAGTGAAATAGCGTATTACCGGTAAAAAGAGAAAAGAGATCTGGGTTGTGTAACATGACTTTTTGGCAATGATTAAAAACTCGGACCAGACCGGCCGGTCAGACCGGTCTAACCAGGAACCGGAACTCATCCCGGTTTGAGTTTAGTGAAAACCCGTAATTGACATTGACCCACAAAAACCGACAAAAACCGGCTAAAACCCAAGAACCGGCCGGTTCGAGTTAATTAAAAAACCCGGTTATGCAATCTTAAAACCTAAATTGAAACTTGTGTATTTGGTAATCTACAGAGTCTGTTGACGGCGTATCTTTTGTCCATTTCATGCTTGATCTAATTGTGTTGATTTTCTTTTTTTGTTTTTCACAATCACGATATCCTTTTGTGTTGATTTCCTGTGATATATCTTGATCTGATATTAGGAAGAACAATATAAAACCGTAGATATAAGAAAGAAAGAAACATTAGGAAAACTATTTTACAGAAATTTAAACTTGAGTAGCAAGACGGAGAAGAAAGAGAAAAGAGCAAGAAGGAGAAGAAAAATGGGCGACGGCGTTTAGGAAGAAAGAGAATAGGGTTTTGGTTATTGTAAAGTATTCATTATATACACTTCAATATTAATTGCCAAACATACATATTTATATATATATATATATAATTAATAAAATAAATTTTATAACAAAAATCCGGTTGAACCGGTTGGATCAGGTTAACCCATGACCCGAATGTCTTTTTGGTTTGTCCTCCAGTCCGGTTTTCAAAACACTGCTTTTTGGTCTTTTTAGCAGTCCAAAGTCACCTAGTAGTAGAAGGTGTTTTTTTTGATAATTTCAAAGTCTAAAATGCATGTGAGTGTAAATGACTCTTATTTTAGACTGTTTTTAATAATTAGAAAAGCCAGATAGTGTGAGGTACTTATAGCGATATGGGTACAGAACAAAAGGATTTATTGTTTCGTTTATTAATTTTAATTTTGCTGGAGCATATTTATTTTGAAGCTTGTCATAATAGTTGTAATAAACAAAAATGTTTCTTCTTTTATTTTTACAGGAATCAAGAATAGATGGAATACTTGTTTTTTTTAGAGAGAAGGATAATATCTCAACCACACTATATAGCATATGTGAATGGATATGTATAAAAAAAATTCCACATTCAGAAATCAGAATACACAATGATTCCAACAATCACTGTTCAAGAAAACGCTAGATGCTAAGCGGGCGGTGAACCAATGCCTAGCGTCTAGAACGCCTAATTGGGACCTAGGCGGTTTCTAGACATTTTTGAAATTTAGGAAATAAACGTATATATCGTACAAATTTTAAATATATTAAGTTTAAAATATACTCAAAAATTTTAAAAAGACTAAACTATACAAATATAATATATTCATATTAGATAAAAATATTCATAAAAATGAATTTTGTTAAACTATAAATAAAAATTTAGATAAAATCATGGTTTATGAATGCTTAGACGTCGAGAAGGTAATCAGTATATGACTGCCAAGACCGCCTTTTAGAACAGGGCCAACAATCAATTTAACAAAATCGAAGATGGAAGAAATATTAGAGTATTCCAATTTCAATTAGTGAGGTGTGTACTACAAATCAACTTCATAAATTGCGATGAAAACAAAAATAAATATTTGATGCATGTAATTAGTGGTAAACAGAAGATAATGAAACCATGATTTGAGAAGAAGACCTCTCGTATTATGAGAGGTATAAAAACAGTTACAATATTTCTTCTGAAATTGAAGAAAAAAAATTCAGAATACAGAAATATTTTTTAAGAAGAAGAGATTTTTGATCCAAACAGATTTTGAATGGAAGAAGATGAATTTAGAGATATAAAAAACACAATAGTTAAAAATGAATAGATTTAGGTGGTTTTGTATCTGTATGTGAGAGATTCATAGTAACAGTGGATTTCAGAGTTTTAAAATGGTGATGTAGAATAATATGCAAGATAGATATTTATGGTAAGTTCACATAAGGATAGATCTTGCTAGAATAGTTAATTATCTGTTAATAATTTTCTTCGTAATTGTCTTTTTAGATGATATAAATTTTTTTGTGATGTAGCAGTTTAGGAGATCATGGTGTGGTGGAAGAGGAAAATAAATTTCAGAATAATGGGAAATAAAAAATGGGAAAAGCAATGAAAAAACAAAAATTTTAAATTTTAAAAATATATATGTGAAGGATGAATGGAGAATGAGAGGATGATTTGTGTTTTATTAGTATAAAATATATTGATTACAACAAATCGTATTTTTGAAAACTATCATTCTAACATTGATATACACAACCACAATTAGTAGGTCCAGGAACTTTGTGATCGTCAAAACATGTTCCAACTCCGTTATATCCTGTGTAGCAGCTTAAACGACAATCGACAGGATTACAATAAGTTCGTTGATCAATAGTCAATTGACATAGTTTTCCCTCAATTCCTTCCACCGTTAAAAAGTCTACAAAGGTAAAAATTGCATCATGTTAAAAAAAAATAGTATACTTAACACAATTTATTTTTTACCACTTTTTAATGATATATTATAATTATATGGGTATATGAGAACAATTTCGGATCTTTTCAAATGGAAAATGTGAAATTACCTGAAAACACAAACATGAGAACAAGAATATAATAACACGATAACTTGGCCATTTCAATATTACAAGAAAAAAAAGTTACTGATGTTTTGAAAACTAGAGGTGACAAGGAAAAACTATTACTTTGATTTTTTCTGTTTTTTTTGATTGAGTGGTGTCTATATCAATATGTGTGTATATATATATATTGGTAGTGAGGTAGGGGATGTACTTTTTTCTTTGTTATAATAAAAGAAAAATGCATAATATAAAAGGAAAATGAGTAAAATTTAAATTTATGGGGTTAAAAAAGTTTGAAAATAGTAGGGTTTTCCTTTATTGGTCAACCGAAAAACTTGACTTTTGACTATTAAAAAAAACATTAACTAATTAAAGGAAAAGTAAATAAATCAACGTTCAAAGGTAGAGAAACTTGCTAAAAATGTTGGTCTTTTAAGATAATAAAAACATGTTCAAATCTTCTAAAAAAGAGAAAACAATGCTATTAAATGTAGCAATAACTTTGAACAGAATATATCTAGACATAATTTTTGACCAGTGAAAAAGAAATCCGAAAAACACAAGCGTTGAAGAAACAACCATATGAATTTTAGAAGAACTAGTTAAATGCCGTGCAATGCGCGGGTTTTCTTCGTAATTGTTATATAGAACAAATGATATAAAACTTTATAACTATGAACTTAGAACATATCGTTCCAACAACATTACATAACAAACAATATAAAAATTTATAACTATGAATTTAGAACAACATATCGTTTGCCCGGCCCAAACATAAAATTCAAATTTAGTTATGTAATTTGATAAATCTAAAAAATTGGACCATAAATGCATAATTTCAGAAAATATAGAAACCTAAAACGTGAAAAAAACAGCTGAAAAAACGTAGGCCGGACCTGGGATCTTGTGCTTTTGCACTGGTTGCACACCCCTAAGGCCGGGCCTGGTTTCAACTAAATTACATGATAATTGCAAAGTTATAATTAGTCCAATTTAGTCAATACTTACCAATATTATTCCGTCCGTTTCTTTATCCAAACCAAAATGAAATAGCCATGGCTTTACCACTGTCACATAACATTTAAATCCTTCTTAATATAATAATATTGCTGATCATTTTAGAGTTAAAAAAATATTAAAAAGGATAAATAAATTAATAAAATAAGAAAATTGGATGTACAAATACCATAGTTACTTACCAACCCGAAAAGACTCGAACATGAATGGAACCAACCCAAATCTGGCCCGAAATCCAACGCCCAAGTCTAATATTACCGATTGAAGAACATAAAAGTCAAGAAGATTAACAATCAAATAAAATAACACTTTTTAAAACCATGTTTTTACTCGGAGAAGTCATAGAAGGAAAAACGCAAATGTAATCAAAGCATGAATTTTTGGTGTTTTCTGGAGAGATGAAATGAGTAATAGGAAAATTCATGCCACATGTCAGCTTTACCGAACACAAAATGCTGATATTTCATCACTTGGAGAGAAGTTATTCTCTTATTATATTATAGATTGAAAACAAACATAATATTTTCTGTTTCACATTCAATTCGGGAATTTTTGAACCTAGTTCAGATCGGTGAAAATCTTCAGGACTAATTTTGATATACACTACACTGAAATATTTTGTGTGAACATATTTTTTTTTGTACAGAGCAATTAACAAGTGAAATAGTTAGAGGATGTACAAAGCAAAGGAGTGGGGAAGAAAGAAGAGAGGCTCGTTAATCTATTTCTTCTTCTTCCCTGCAAGAATAGGTTGAATTTGAAGCCTTCTGTTAAAAGCTTCGTTGAAGAGGAACCGCGTTTGAAACGCAGAAATGATAGGAAGCCATGCTAAGATAGCCATTGGTGCAAACAGAACAACTCCCATTCCATAATCATAAGCTCGAGCAAGAACTTGTGTAAACTCCCACAAGCTTGTCCCTTCTATCTTTGGCCTAACAGCTTGTGCAATCTGCAACAGTTTAACATGTCATAAAAAGCAAAAACTTGTTGCTCAACACACTGAATTGGGAAGGATTGGTACCAGAATCAAACCCCAACCGGTAGGCAAGAAAGCTAAGCAAGAGACTATAAGGTCCTTGAGAGAGAGGTGACAGATGTTTGATAGAGTGATAATGACTGTTAAAATGCTCACGAAGACGAAGACTTTGAAGAACCGAAACACAAGATGCTTTCTTGTACTGAACAGTTGCCTCCCTAGGTCTACAGCCTGCAAGAGAAAACAGACAGAATTGTTCCTACAGCATTTTCTTATTACTCCATGAGAAAGAGAAAGGAGATGAGATCTTGTTTTACCTTCACTGTGAGAAAGGTGGCGAGAATGACGACCCAAGAAAGTGCGTAGACTATGATATTTGTGCTGCTTTGAGTAATGTCAAGGTGATAGACCAAACCATACTGATACACGAAGAACCTCAGAGACAAGATGATCTCCAAACAGCGAGCACCAACACCAGAGCCACGGAGATGGGCTTGCTCGTCGTTCCACCAAGATTGCCAGCTCTTGTCTTGCTGAATCCCTATCCCACCTTGCTCTTTGATCCACCTGTTCCAGTCTCTCCAGTCACCGACTATTATTTCCCATGTAAAGCCTGAAGGGTTGAAGAGAAACGGAGCGCATAACCAAGTGAGGGACATGAACCACACTGAGAAAGTGATGAATGAGTAAGCCATGTTGCTTTGAGATGTATGCTTGAACAACTCGTAGACCACCAGAAGAATGATGAGCTCAAACCCTTTTATGAAATGACTCCGGGAATATAGTCTGTAGTTTTCACTGAAGTTGGCGTGGAACACCACCACTTTACGCCCTGTGGGTCTGTATTTGGCGCCTCCATGGAGAATTGTTCTGCCAAAGTAATGCGTTTTGGTTCCTAGAGAGAAAGTGAAGAAGAATGCAGCAAGCTGAAGCTGCATGAGTATGAAATCTTGAAAAGCTGTAAGAAATCCTTTCTCCAATCCAATCTCCATCACCATTGGCAAACCAGTCAAGAGACCTAGCTGGAGAAATGATTGAGAGGCAAGCGCTGTTTCCAATGATTTTATGTTCTTCACCTTTGCCTCAAGAATAAGCGTCTTCTGCAACCCACTGAGCACGAGGTAGAGTTGACCGTAGAGATAAATATAGATTCCCATCACGGAAATCTGTACAAACGTCAGCAGAAATTAGAGCTGATTCCACAGTTGAAACAAGGAAGATTTATTATTAACCCAAAGTTGCATGGACTTTACCAAGCTGCTGAAGTAGAATCCAATGGTTGTGAAATAACAAGACAGCATTCTGAAGAAATCAAACCGTTGTCCTAAACGGTATATGTCACGGCTAATAGTCTGTTCGCTGTTTCCGTTAGCCACCTTGGCCTCAAACTTTGAGATCTGATTGAGGCCAACGTCACGACCTTTTCCAACTTGGAGGTACTCATTGTAGGTTATGCATCCGCGTCTTAGAGTGGTATTATAACCTATATAATACAAGGAAGAGTTATAACCACAACTAAACCTTACAAAATTGCTGAGAAAGAGCTCCTTAATATGTGATTTCGTACCGGCGAAAACGTCCTCGCTTAAGTTAATAGTTTTTGATGCTTTGCTGATACCACCCCTTGTTATGTGAAATATTCTGTCGAAGACATCAGGATGTCCATAGTGAAACCGGACTCTATAAGACAATGAAAAAAAAGGTTTAGTTTTTGTGGCCTAAGCAACTGGAAACTGTAATTTTGAGGGTTTGGGATTATTGCCTGAGAGGATTAGCAAGAAGCCTCTGACCGATTGTCACAAAACTGGTTTCTTGATATGACATGAACCATGCTAGAGAAGAAACACTGCAATGTCAGAAACTCAGTTAAATTCTTGCTTATGATCCTGAATATTTAGATGTAATTGTGGCGCAAACCTTCCGGTGAATATGTGTTCCCTTAACCCAAGAATTGTTGGAGGTCTTCTTCCACGGTTTCGAAGAAATTCTTGAAGGAGGTTTCTCATTTTGAAAGCCTCTTCTAGATAGTTATCCTAACAGTTATGTGAGAAGAAGTTTTAGAAGATAAAATTGACAGTTCGTTAAAATTGTACATCCAAAAGGCATAAAGCTTACTTGGTTCATGTCTATTGTCTGAAGCGCTTCACCTCGAGTGAAAACTATAGCGTGGTTTTGATTCTCAGGCTTTCCCTCTCCGATATTAGGTGGTCCAGGAAGTTTTACACGGTATATTTCCTATATTATTAAAACCAAGTTACCATGTGCAGAAGATTTTTTTACAGCTCAATTTGCACATCAAGTTATAAAGGATTGTAAGAAAGAGTTTAATACCTGATCAAAACCGTTGACAGCTTTTACCAATATAGAGTAGTAAACCTTCTTTGGAGCATCCAACACGATTTCTTCCCTCTCCTCAACGTATGCAACACGGAGAGATGGGTGCCTAAGCAAAACAGTCATGTCAAAGTGTCTTTAGGAAAGCATGTACAAACTCTGTTCAATGAATGGCTTTTGGTTACATAAAGAAAGCTTACTTTATCATCAGGTCGAGTATGTCTTGCGCGTGGGGATCCCCAGCTGATTTTTGGGCTCCAAACATTTGGCAAGACACAACATAGGTGAATTTCATATCCGCTAATGCATCAAGTTGTGCAGCTAAAGGTCGGTTACTTCGTTCCACGTCGTCATATCCTTCAAGAATATCTAGAGGAAAAACAGGCAGACTGCATCAGAAAAGTAAGTTTTCAATGCAAAGATCAGAGACTAGAGTCGTCTGCAGTTTTCAATGAAAAGTGACCAACCCTCATCATCTGCCATGTCAAGGAAGGCCTGCAGTTTCAGAGCTTCTCGGCAATACATCATACCACGCACTGTGTTAAGCATGAAACCAAAATAAAACTTTTGTTAGTTCCCACTTCCCAGTATGTGAGTGATGGGGATCAATAAGGCAATTTCCATATATGGTGAAAGTTTCTCACCTGTTCTACTCAATGTTTGTCCACGGTATGAAGCCCAGTTCCGAAGCTCTTCTTCTTTACCCTCTCTCTTTAATGCGTCCAGATTCTCACATCCCATTCGCTCCAGAAAGTTTTTCCACTCATCTAACAACCCAAATATTAGAAAACCTTGAAACACGAACAGAGAAGACAGAGACATGTATTAAGACTTACCTGGAAATATCTTCTGCATATAAAAAATGATTGAGACGCTAGAGTTAGTGGAATGTAGTTCCTTGGTTGAATAGTTAATATCCTCCTGGTAATGTGGTGTCAAAACACTGCAACCAAAGTGTTAGTCATCAGTTGATGATCCAAGCATGTACTTTCCCTACGGAATAATTTGTATATAGTTTTGAAAGGGAAAGTCGTAAAGGCAGACCTGAAAGACATCATATTGCGTACTTTAGGAGCGTCTGGCATATCCATGAAAAGCGAAGTAGCAAAGAAAGATATGCGTCGTCGAGCATCTAAGTTCTCTGGTATGTCCATTGCACTATCTTTGACTGTTAACAATAACAGAAAACGTTGGATCTGCCAAAAACAACTTAGAAAATATCAGCACACTGCAGGCAGTTTCGATTAGATGGGAACGTTTGAATAACAGGGTACCTGTTCACTCAATGAAGCACTATCTGGCAACGGAAAATGAATACATTTCATTTCTCCATATGATTCAAACAACTGTGGTTCTATAACCCTCATAAAAATCTCTGTTTCCTCTTCTGACCCCTCTCGTGACTTGAGCAAATCGAGAATTCTGTTCAAACATGCAAAGAATTATTAAGCAGTGTTAGCTTGGGCCTTCCTTCACAGAGAGAGGGCTATAAGGAACAAATTACAGAGTCTTTATAACTTACAAATTCACTAACCTGTCACCATGTACCATCATATCATTTGTTACTAGCTCAAAGATATCTTGAAGAGCCTTTACAAGTTTACCATGCTGCTCTTCGATTTTCTCACCCTGGAGCTGCTCTTCACTTCCCTCAACCTAAAATGTACAGAAGAACCCACGTATTAGAAAATACCCATTGAAACAGCTGTCATTTAAACATCCGTAACCTATAGAAACATCATAGGATGGTTACCAGAAGTTGAACCAGCTCAATACATTTTTCATGCAACGCTGGGAGCTCTTTCATCTTAAATTCTTCAAGCAAACTTGACTGTCTGATGCTTTCCTCTATCTCGTTTATGATGCCAGATATAATCCTGAGCCAATGTCATATATATAAGTTACAAATGAAGCAGAAGTTGTAACTAGAGGAGGCTACTATTATGAAAGGCTTTACTTTTTCTCGAGATCACCAACAACAAGAATCTGAAGAATGTACTTCAATGACTCATAGCACTCTTTTACTGCGTAGTACATGTACTCGTCTCTCTGAATCCTTTTATAAAGAACCTCATCCTTCTCAACAAAATCTTTTGCAATGCTCAGAGCTGTTGAAAACTAGTAAGAATGGGGCAGCTATATTTACCAACAAACCATAAATTCCCACCAAAAAAAATAATCATGTAGAAAACTGTAAGCAATGTACCTTATTTGCAAGGAGGAAAATGGGCCAACGGATGATACCTGACAGTACCTCCGAGGACATCGGCATTGTCATCAAATCTAGTTCCCTGAAGATAAAATATCAGATTTTATATGCTAGCCATTTATATATAAGTCAAAGCTTTTACATGCAAACAATAGAACAGAGAGAAATTTACTTGTTGCTTATCAGATCTTCTGTTCTGAAACTGTTAATGACTTGGTTCCAGACCAAGACAAACTTGGCCATACTATTCTTCTGGCCGTCAGAGCCCTGGAAAAAAGAAAGTGAACGACTTCTTTATGCAGAACTCAAATATAGTCCTGCTCACAAATTTATTGTACAGTTTAGTCTTTTGGCATATACAGTTTATTAAACCTCTTACCCTGCCTAGATTGAAGGGGAAAAAGCCTCGTTGTCTTCTCCTTTTCTCATCTTTCGTTGAGTGTGGAATAAGGGATGCATTGAAAGCAGAAGCTAAAGTATGAAACCGTCCTCTCAACATGCCTAAAGTTCGTATCTGAATAGAAAATAAACGAACATATTAACCTGGAAACAGCAAAACACCTGGCCAGGAAATGCACAAAATGACAACTCTCGCATTGAAGAACTTTTGCTTACCTCACCAAGGTGATGCAGAACTCCATACAGCCCACCAAAGATCGTACAGAAAACTGAATACCATATTTGTGTATCCATGAAATAAACCTGAAAGTTCAACATTTGTCTCAGAATCAACGGTAAGAGATAGTTTATCATTTATGCACTCAATGTTTCTAGTCTTTTTTATCCACCTACTGAGAACTCACCACCATGATCGGCGCCCATACTGCAACAATTGCAGCAGCATTACTCTTCACTATGAAAAGAGAAAACAAAAAGTTATTTAGTGCGCAGCAATGCATACTTTAAAACAAAAGAAAAGAAAGTTAAAAGTAAACCTTCTGGAAAAATTTCATGCCATTCATAATTCCGCACCCCAGCTTTCATTATCAGTCGTGTAGGTTCTATTAGAGGCTTTATCTGCATTTTTCAGATCATAACGAATGTAAGAAATTGTATGAATTCAACGCATACAACACCAGTTATCAGTATAGCCTATCTGAAAACTGCATCAGTTCTAGTTACCTCAAATGAATAGCTGAAAGCAAACTTGGTCAAGAGAACCAGAATCCAAAAGAAAGTGTATCTGATCAGAAAGAGAAATCAAAACCACATAAGACACTACCAATAAAAGAAACACAGTGGAAACTTGGTCCGAGGCATACTTGAATTGTGACAGCTGAGTTTCTTGCACTCCTCTCCCAACATATAACCTAGGCTGCGGATAGTAAGCTAACTAGTAAAGTGAGTCTGAAATGCACAAAAGCAAGACAGAACTGAAAGAAACTGTTCAATACATGATAATTTGCACAAAAACTATAGAATTCTGAGATTGAAGTATACCTGTCCCCACCAAGACAAAGTTTTGAAAATGCGATGATTTGAGGTCTCAATGTATTTGCTGATGGCAGGAACGAAAAACAAGACCAACTCAATCGCACTTCCTGTGAGGTATATTGTGACTGCCACCATGTACGGAGAAAAACACCATTCGCCAAGCCAGGTTTTGTAGTTTGTGAAGTAACAAATGTATTTCCTTCTTGAATGAGAATACAGGACTGGCAGAATAATAGTCCATATCGCAGCTAAACCCAACTTCACCATCTGCTTCTTCTTTTCACTGATCGGCATTGTGTTTCTGGCTTTCCACTTGAAGATTATGTCAAGAATACCTGCAACAGACCCCCTATAAAGTGTTAGCAGTAAGTATTGTATCTTAGTTTTTGTATAAGGAAATTGGAATAATGACCTTTTATAAGCTTTAAAATTGAAGAAGTAATGAAAATGCTCATGACGTCTTCAAATATATTGGCGTTAAACATTTGGAGTGGAGATTCCACATCATGACAAGCCATAATTATCAATGCCTGAAAGGGGAATAAAAATTTCATAATTTTGCAAATATATACTTTGAAAGATGAAATAGCAGAAGAAGAGGAAGAAGAACAGGAACCTGTAGAGACAAAAGAAAGAAACTCCACATTCTGTCAAAGCTCCGGAATATCTGCCAGAAGGAACGAATCTCTACAAAATTTGTCTTCCCCAGCCATTTTGGTGTTGGTTTAGTTTGTTCCTCACTGAGAGCCTGCAGTAACAAGAACATCACATGAGACACAGGGCAAAATACACTTATGTAGCATTTTGAGACATACAAGAGAATTAATTGTTCGGATTTTAAAAGCAATGCAGATTTCTGAACCTAAGTCCTAGTGACAGCACAAGTTCTTTTTCAGAATTTTGACTTTGGAAGCCATTTTCACACACGAATTTGACCAATTTGAGTAATGTGCTTACTTAGATATTAAGCGCTAATATGCTCCGTAGTCTCTTCAACAAGCTAGGAACACCATACTGCTACGACACAAATGAACAGGCTACTGATGAATAAAGCTCTCATTATCCTTTGGATTACTTAATGTGTATATGCAAATGCATTATCAGGGCAAGATATAGTTTCCATGAGTCACGAGGATATGTACCCCAAGTTCTTCATCATCCTCCATTTCTTCATCCGTTTTCTTTGTCTTCTTCCGAAATCTAAGCATTCCTCGCCATCTCCCTGGTTTACTGGTATCTAACGAGTCTACACAGAAGAAATCGTGGTCCAGACGCATTGGCCAACCTATTTCGAAACATTCAAGAGACCTGTGGAAGATTCAAGTAACACATCTGATTAGTGATGCTCAATGCTTTTAAACTCAGATATGGTAGCAAAGAGACACAAGATACTGAATGTTCTGACCAGAAGTACTCGTTCAGATCATCGTAGTTTCTCCACATAGAATGATCAGCAGTCCCATTCTTGTTCTTCTCAGCTTCCTGCATGCATATATTTCACAATTGAGTACTTCTTTATAAGCTAATTCAAGAACTTCATCAGATAGAAGATCACCTTCTGGATAACCCTGTATATTGGGGTAACTACATTCTCAAGGAAAGATTCGTTTCCTCCACCATATGCTGGCTCGACCTTCTCCCCAGTTATCATACTAACGCCACCGGTCAAAACTCCATGTAACTCATAAGCCATCTGAATTAACACCAACATTTGTAAAAATTGATCAGTTTGGCTGATAAACTTTTCAAGAATATGTATCAAATAAGTAATGAACATATGAACATAATTTTTCAGCTTACTTGATGGAAGATATAACACAGGCACTCTGGCATAAACCTCAAATTCGAAGCTTCTCCCCAAATGAGAAGGTAGAGTCCTATATAGAGTGTTTTATATTGTAGAGCTTCCTGTTTCACATAGGGCAACCTGTAAAGTGGAATGTGAGGCCAAACAGTTAGAAATCAGAATGGGCTTAAACAGAATATCGACAAATGAAAGATATTCTAAGATAACCTGATGTTGTTTTTTCTCCCAAGAAACTTGCACCAGTTTGTGTAGTTCTTAAAAAACTTCTTCATCAATGCATCTACTGCCTCATCACCAGACTGAATTACAGGAATCAAGATCATGTCCAATACAAAGATAATCTAATCAATAAAGAGAAGGAATAACGCAACACCTTTGGTGCTGAAGACTGTTTCTGAGGTTGTCGTATAATGGTGTTACTGAGTAGTAGGATCATATGCTCTCTCTGATTAGACACATTTCCATTCTAGCAGAAAGATAAAATGAAAGTTTGGTTACCATATACATATGTAGTTACAATCTTTACAATACCAATACAACAAGTTCCTGACAAGGTACCTGGAATCCAAATGCATACTGCAGAAACTCAAATAAATCCACAAAAGGCTGGTGTCTCTGAAACTCCTCTGGAGGAGGCAACCCGCGAGTGTTACGTACAATTGCAACAGCAGCTTTAATCTGTATTTTCAGAACAGAAAATAAAACTTTAGTTGGTGAGAAAACAACATAACTTAAGCTTTCCACATGAGACCATATTTCTTTTTATACCTCAGGGAGATGCATAATTGCTTGGTGTACACCTCCTCTGTCAAGAGGAAGAATGTTATATGGCACATAGAACTCAGATTTTGACCGAATACTATCTCTATCCGCAATGGCCTGACAGAAACCATAATTTCAAGTTAAATACACAAAAATGTGAAAAACCGATCCACAAGCCAAAAAAGGAGGCCAGAACCTGAGGGCCAGCGCCACTTGTGACTGTTTTTAGAACTTCATACAAGACAGAAGCAATTCTTCGTGCGTTAATCAACTTCTCTCGCTGACTATTCAGATAAAAACTTCCAAAAGTTAAATGTTGGCTCGCTGAAATTGAAGCTACAAGTATAGTTTGCATACCTGTTATCCAGATTGAATGCTGCACCATGTCTGATAATGTATTCCTTGTAAGCATGATAAACACGTTTGAGTTCTCGAACATCACTCTTCTCCTTTCTTCTTCTCACAGTAAACTCTTCATCCTACAAAGGAATCAAAGAAGTCCAAAGTTTAGAACTTTCATGAATTAATCGGAAAGTTGGTCCACAACATTCATCTGATCGGTGATATGTTTAGTAAAGTCATGGACTTTTGCCTGCTCAAGCCTTTGAAGAAGAGAAGTTTTGAACTGCCGTACACCTCTTCCGGTCGAATTTCTGTCCATGTGGTGAGCTATCTCGAAAGCATGAAAACGGCCTGCCATGGATAAAGTTTCAAACTTTCAAAATAATCATTTGACAATTGTTGGTAGTGAAGTGTTGAGTATCGATTGAACTCACATAGATAAGCAATACGAGGTTCCTCGGACTCGACCAAGTTGGCTATACGAAGAAACCTCTGAATCTCGGAGGCTAACGTCGCCGGAAGCCTCTCGCTGTCGAATGGCTCCGACACATGCTCCCGGAAAGTGAGGGATCGAGTGAAATGCCGTTCCGGCGAATCGTCCCGACCCAGAATCGGTCTTGAGTAGCTCGTGCTTGGGACATCGATGGGATCATCCACGGGGACGATTTCGTGAGACATTTGGGAGAAATCAGGCGAAAGCTGACTCTTTTAGGGGTTTCGTCGGTGGGAATCTGGAGGGAAACAGCGGGAAGGAGGAGATGGGTAGACATGGGAAGATTTATACAAAAAGGTAATTGCTTAGCGAGGTGAGTTTCCATGGCGGAATTTTGAAAAAGGAGGATTTTTGAGAGATGATGGTGCGATTTCTTTTTTGCCTTTTGCTTTTTTTTTTATTAGTTGGCCGTTCTTTTTGAGAGGGAAAACGATGATAATAGGTTAATTTGCGGAAACAACTTACATTTATCTTTCATTTTTGGATATGTGAAACAATTTTTAGTTTTCTATAACCTTTTACGTCACAAAGTTCTGTTTCATAGATATGATATAAAAAAATTATCAAACAAATTTTCTTTGAATCACACAACAAAAAACTTGGTCTAACAAGAGATCAGTTTTACATCGATTTCCAAGTAATGTAATTTTATATCCTCATTTTAAATAATACTGTAGGTCCAAATTTTGATTAATGCATGTCCATAGAGATAGAGGAGAATTATATTGTTGATTAGCATTACATAATTGGTCTTAAAGGTCAGAAAGATTAAAGTGAGAAGTAACTTTTAAATTAACTAAGTAAGCTTTTTCTCCAAAAGAAACAAAATAAAGAAAAGGTTAAAGTGGATGATAATAGGATATGCAAAAACAGACATTTGGTATGTGTAGTTTTACAGAAAAATAAAGAGATAATACTGTTTTTAACTAAATACTTAATAAAGAAAGGGCTTCACAGCAATAGTTTACACAATAATACCAACGTGCATAGAGATAGAAAAACATAAAAAGGTTATCAACTGTAAAGCAGCCAAATCCTATTTGAATAAGTTGGAATGTAAAGCATATACTTCCTGACTTGATGTGCATATGTATCTATTTCTTAGTCACTAAGAATATACCAAAAGACCACAATCTAAATTGGTGTCCAAATCCCCCGATCTTTGTTTTAGTTAGAAAACTAGGGTTTAACCTGTGTCCTGTACGGGGTGATAGTTTCTGAATTTGTATTTTTATTAAAAATATTTATTTAAATATTTCGACATTTTATGCGAGAGATTTTTAATCCTTTGTTATTCGTTTATAGTATGAAAATTAGGCATTTTAATCCATTTAAAAAAAAATTAAAGCATTGATCGTAACCACAATTAAATATGATAGATTTAACCGAGATACATAAAACTCAAATAACTATAATATAATAAGATAGTTTAAAGAAAAAAAATTGAAAATAAAACATTATTCTTTAGAAAAATTATACATCATGTATTTCATAAGATAAAAAGTTTTAGCTGTGTGGACACGGATTAGAACTAATTTTTTTCTTTCTTTCAAAACTAAAACATGCTTTATTATAATTTCAAAACAATCCAACCAATCAGAAAATAATATGCAGAATCCAAATTGTCAAAACAGCAAAAATATAATTAATTTTGTATAGAAAGTTGAAACAGATAGAGTAATATTCAAAAGTTTAATCAAAATAAAATATTTATAAAAAGAACTTTTTTTATTCGATTTAATTATAGATTTTAATTAAAAAACCATATTAAATGAAAAAAAAATTACCTTTGGATACCTACTAAATGAGGTTATATACGAAACAATTTATATTATTTTGTTTTTAAAAATTCAAATCATAACATGTACAGAAAAAGTTTTAGATTTTTTTGATAGATTTTTTATATTGTGATTCAAATTATTTTATTAAATAAATTTAAACAAAGATGATAGAAGATGTATACTGATTTTAAAAGAAATTATTATGATGAATTAAATTGAATCTCATATCTTCCTTATTTACTAATTTTCGTAGTTGCCAATTAAGGAAAGAGAATGATAAATTTAATTTCATTATTTGGTTGTAAGCATAATATGCAATGGCATATATTGTAATTTGTCTAGTAAAGCTTGTCTTAATTAGAAATTGCTCTAAGAGTGAACCTAGTGATGACACCTAAGCAATGACATTCTTGTTAATAACACATTAGACAAAGGTTATTTAGTTAGTGTTTTCTCTTTTAATATATTAGAGATAAATGATCTTTTATTTAATTGGCTTAAACGATGTGATTGCAGTTGTGACTTTTTAATCATCGTTAACATATTGTTTTCACTATTCAGGACTCAGGAGTCGCAGTTATAATTTCCATTTTAAGATGTCGATGTAGCATCTCTGACCATATATCAAGATTTTGTCTGAAATTTTATAAGATAATGGTTTTCCTTAACCAAGTCGCATTGATCCAGTGGTAACGGATTCACAGGTGTGAGTATTGCCATTCGGATTTGAGTTGCCTTGGCCACTTAGCCACACCCTTAACGATTAGTCATTGGGCCTAGAAAACCTTTGGGAAACCAACATTTAGAAAAGAAAAAAGAATGATTTTCCTTTTTCAGTGCTTTAATTAAATTGTGTGTTTTCTCAAATTATGTTGTGTGGTTGTATGTTTGATATTGTTTTTATCTGTTTTGTATGTATGCATCATCGGGCTTAATTGATTTATTTCTTTTATAGTATATTTTCATGATTTTCAATGAATTGATTTTTTTTTTGTTAGTTTGATACTTTACATTTCTTTTTTGTTCAGATTAAAAAGTATGAGCAAGTAACCTCGTCGAAAAAGGTTTGGAATTAAACTGATGATCTATTTCCCTACAAGAAGTATGAAGTCGTACCAGATACACCTTAAAATCTACTTCCTCTGTCCCATATTATAAGCTGTTGGGCAAAATGAATCTGAAAAAAAATGAATGTATCTAGACTGAATTCCATCCAGATACATCCACTTTTTTCAGATTCATTTTGCCCAACAGCTTATAATATGGGACAGAGGGAGTATATCTCTCTAGATATAGATTTAGAACACTGTTGTCAGGGAGATATAGCACGATGGTCTTAGTTTGAGGAATATCTGATACGACACAATACTTTTTATGGGGAAATAAATCATTAAAATTAGTGATAAAAGATTTATTTTCTTAAATTTTATGAAAGTTTGTAATTAATTTTTTATTTAAAATACAAATAAAAATGTTGATTATTATTCGTGTTCTTGTACTAATCTATATTATTATTTGTGAAATGAATTCGGGAAACGGAACTCTCTCACAAATATAATTACCTAAGTATCCTTACTGAAATCTTTTAATTATTTGTCTACAATCAATAAGAAAGTTATATATATTTGCATCGACTCTTAATAAATCGATGTTAATTATTTGCATTACAGCAATTACAGTCACTCATATAAGTGATGTAACATTTTTTCATCATTTATAATTAATACAAATAAATAAAATAAATGATTTAACATGTCCTTTTTTGTAGTGACACTTGTAAAATAGATCACTTTGTTAATATATATATATATATATATATATATATTAACAAAATATGATAATAATTTCGTATTTATTATGAATAGATAATGTTTATCCATTATGTTTATTTTATTAATTGCTTCCTTGCTAAGAATTGTACTTAGCCGACTCCAATTTAGTATAAATAGGGAGCTTATGGTTTCATTGTAATACACATCTCTCTCGATCAATAAAGAGAAAATTCGTACCTCTCTTCTCTCTCCTGACCAAGTGGGTCCCACCATCTTTTCTTTTATTAAATTAATTAGTTTATAACACGTTATCAGCACGACCGCCTCTACGAGCCTAGATCTGTCCAGATCTATCCTTATACCGAAAAGTTATAATGTCGAATTTGACAAAGCTCGAGATCGCCGCCCTTGACATTAGTGGTAACAACTATTTGTCTTGGACGGTAGGTGCAAAGTTGCACCTAAAAGGAAATGGTCTCTTGAGCACCATCGATAAGTCTGGAAAGACGTCCGATGAGCAAAAGGCGAAAGCCATGATCTTTTTACGCCACCATATACATGATGGTTTAAAAGATGAATACAACAAAAAAGAAGATCATGCGGATCTATGGAACTCGCTTAAAGTTCGGTTTGATCATCAAAAATATATGATCTTACCGCAAGCGAGGTACGAGTGGTTGAACCTCCGGTTCCAGGATTATAAAAGTGTTGCTGAGTACAATTCCATTATGTACAACATCACTTCCAGGATGAAAATGTGTGGAGAGAATATCAGTGAATTTGATATGTTGGAAAAAACTCTCTCAACTTTTCATCCTGAAAATATAATCCTGCAACAACAATACCGGGCAAGAGAGTTCACCTCGTACTCGGAGTTGATGCAAATCCTCCTTGTGGCTGAAAAAAATAATCAGCTTGTGATGTTAAACCATCAGCTCCGTCCAACTGGATCTGCGCCATTCCCTGAAGCGAATGTTGCGTCATCCAGTCATACTAAAAAGCCTGAACGTGAACGCAGACGCGGCAGAGGCCGTGGTCGCGGTCGCGGTCGAGGTCGTGGACGTGGAAGAGAAAGTGATGATGGTCGAGCGGTAAAAAGAAAGGGTGAACGCACCTGTTACATATGCGGCATGAATAATCACTTTGAGCGTACATGTCGTACGCCCAAACATTTAGCCGATCTGTACAGGGCATCACAACAAGCCAAAATAAGGACACAGAGACCAACTTCATCTCTGATGAACCTGGTCCATCCTTTGATGGCTTAAGTGATGATTTTCATCTGGATGTCGCCGACTATCTCGTTGATCCTGAAGAATCAACTGAGCCAAAGAAAGTCAAATCGATGATAGTGTCTTCTAAAGAAGACAAGAATAACAAACTCTTAATCGTTTTTCTTGTATTGTATAATATATCTTTTGCTAAAAAGTTTTTGATGTAATATATTAGCAATGTTTAATATAAAATGTTTCATATTTTATGAATTTCGTGGCCCAGATGGTGTCACCATTTGAGATTAAGGATGGAGATACTTGTCTAGCAGACAGTGCTACGACACATACAATACTCAAAGATAAGAAGTATTTCTCCTGTCTCAAAATGAAAGACTCCGCTGAAAGCGTGAGTACTATATGCGGTAGTGCAAAAATAATACTTGGCTCTGGGAGTGCAAGTTTTTCATTGCCAAGGGGAACGAAATTTGAAGTGCGAGATGCACTATATTCCCCGGAGTCTCACCGGAACTTATTAAGTTTCCGAGATATCCGCAAAAATGGATATCATATTGAGACTATAAACAAAAATGGCATTGAATATCTTTGCATTACAACGGAGAGGAAACAAACATTGGAAGAATTACCAATGATGTCCTCTGGTTTATATTGCACAAAAATCAACATGACTGAATCTTATGTTGCAGTAAACCAGATGTTTACTAGCACTTTTAGGGTGTGGCATGAAAGACTTGGCCACCCAGGTTCAGTCATGATGAGAAGAATTGTGCAAAATACGAGTGGCCACCCATTGAAAAATGAAAAGATTTTTCAATCGGGGGAGTTTTCATGTAAAGCATGTTCTCAAGGAAAACTCATAATTAGGCCCTCGCCAGCCAAAGTTGGGAATGAATCCCCTGTATTCTTAGAGAGAATACATGGTGATATATGTGGGCCTATTAACCCACCGTGCGGGCCATTTCGATACTTTATGGTATTGATTGACGCATCTAGTAGATGGTCAAATGTGTGTCTTTTGACCACAAGAAATATGGCTTTCGCAAGATTCATTGCCCAAATAATCAGGTTGAGAGCGCATTTCCCTGATTATGCCATAAAGAAAGTCAGGCTTGATAATGCTGGTGAATTCACTTCAGCAGCCTTTAATGACTTTTGTATGTCTGTGGGAATCGATGTTGAACATCCGGTTCCACACGTTCATACGCAAAATGGCATGGCTGAGTCATTAATAAAGCGGTTGCAGTTAATTGCAAGACCGTTAATCTTGAGAACAAAACTCCCAATCACTGTATGGGGACATGCAATATTGCATGCGGGAGCCTTGGTTCAAGTGAGACCAAGTGCTTATAATGAATTTTCGCCCATACAGTTGGCATTTGGAAATATGCCAAATATATCCCATCTCCGGGTATTCGGGTGTGCGGTCTATATCCCAATAGCGCCACCACAGAGATCAAAAATGGGACCACAGAGGAGATTGGGAATATATGTCGGGTATTCGTCCCCTAGTATAATAAGGTATCTTGAACCGGCAACTGGTGATATGTTTACGGCAAGATTTGCCGATAGCCACTTTGATGAAAATGAATTCCCTGCGTTAGGGGGAGGGTCGAGAGAATCACCAAATGATATCACCAAATGGTGTACACACTCTTTGGCTTATCTTGATCCTCCTTCTAATCAACGCGAGGTGGAAGTTCAGAAAATTATACATATGCAAAGATTGGCTAACCAGTTGCCCGATGCGTTCAGATACGAAAAGGGTGACGAAGTCCTATATCCCCGCTGCTAATGCTCCATCAAAAATAGAAGTTCCTCATGAACATTTTGATGTGAATAGAGCAAGTGAACCGGTTCAATTAAAGCGCGGGAGGCCTATAGGATCAAAGGATAAAAATCCCCGAAAGAAAAAGAATTGTGGAGTAAAGGTTCCTGATGAACCGAAATGTCTTCAAGATGACGAACCAGAGACAGAAAAATTTGAGATCTCCATCTCCTTCGCCCAAAGTGGAAAAATATGGGCTAGAAGTGAAATAGATGATGATGAAATGTTCTCTTTTTCTGTAGCTAAAGAGATCGATCATGAAAATGATGATCCAGATCCAATTTCCGTGTCAGAGTGCCAAAAGAGGCCGGACTGGGAGAAATGGCAAATGGCCATGAAGAATGAAATATTCTCTCTCAATAAACGGACTGTATTCGGACCGATAATCATTACACAAAAGATGTAATGCCGGTTGGATACAAATGGGTTTTTGTAAGAAAAAGAAATGAGAAAAACGAAGTCACAAGATATAAAGCTCGTCTTGTGGCTCAAGGTTTTTCTCAAAGACCGGGGATAGATTATGAAGAAACATATTCCCGGTAATGGATGCAATCACCTTCAGGTACTTAATGAGCCTAACGGCCTCTAATAATTTAGAGATGTACCTGATGGATGTTGTGACTGCATACCTATATGGCTCACTTGATAGTGAGATATATATGAAAATTCCTGAGGGATTTAAGATCCCAAGAAGGGTCAAAGATGCCTGAAGCATCTAAAGAGCTTTGTTCGGTCAAACTCCAGCGATCACTTTATGGATTAAAACAATCCGGCCGCATGTGGTACAATCGCTTAAGTGAATACTTGTTGAGTAAAGGTTACGTCAACAATGCGATTTGTCCATGCGTGTTCATAAAGAAATCCTCAACGGGTTTTGTGATCATTGCTGTGTATGTTGATGACCTGAACATGATTGGAACTCAAAAGGAGATTGATGATGCAAGAACTCATATGAAAGATGAGTTCGAAATGAAAGATCTTGGAAAGACAAAGTTTTGTCTTGGGCTCCAGATAGAGCATTTCCAAGATGGAATATTTTTGCATCAATCAAATTACACCAAAAGGGTGTTAAAGCGCTTTTATATGGATAAAGCGACTCCTTTGAGTAGTCCAATGGTCAATAGATCGCTTGATGTTAACAAGGATCCATTTCGACCTATTGAAGATTCTGAAGAAATGTTAGGTCCTGAAGTACCTTACATGAGCGCCATCGGGGCACTTATGTATCTTGCAAATTGCACAAGACCAGATATAGCTTTTGCTACTAATCTGCTTGCAAGATACAGCTCATCGCCTACCAGAAGACATTGGAACGGAATAAAACATATATTCCGTTATCTTCAAGGTACGATTGAGTTTGGATTATATTATTCAAGAAACCCCGAGGTTGGTTTAGTTGGTTTTGCAGATGCTGGCTACTTGTCTGATCCGCATAAAGCTCGATCGCAAACCGGTTATATTTTCACATACGGTGGAACCGCGATCTCTGGCGTTCCCAAAAACAAACTTTGGTTGCAACGTCTTCAAATTATGCGGAAATCATTGCTCTGCATGAAGCATGTAGAGAGTGTGTATGGTTGAGATCTTTGATCCAACATATACAAGAAGCCAGGAGTATCTACAAAGAAAGAGCCAACAACAATCTACGAAGACAATTCTGCATGTGTCACTCAACTCAAAGAAGGCTATATCAAGAGCGACAGGACAAAACACATCCCTCCAAGATTTTTCTCCTACACTCAAGAACTCGAGAAAAATCAAGAAGTGGATATTCAGTATGTTCGCTCAAGTGACAACACAGCTGATCTCTTCACAAAGGCGCTTCCTACTACATGTTCAAAAAGCATGTTCAGAGTATTGGAATGCGTCGTCTACAAGATTTGTGAAGAGAAGACGATATCATTTTTCAGGGGGAGTTTGTTTCGTGGTACTCTTTTTCCTTCTCATGGTTTTTATCCCAATGGGTTTTTCCATGATAAGGTTTTAATGAGGCCGTATGCAACTACTGATGATGAGTCAAGGGGGAGTGTTGAGATAATAACAAAAAGTGATGACTCATCACATGAGATAACTATCTCCTTCACCGACTCATAGGTGTCACAATATCATTGATTCACCCTCCCTATATAAAGGGGTCAGTTTTTGTTGTACAACACACACAACCAACGAAACATTAATAAAGAAAAAGATATTTCTCCCTTCTCTCTCATACTCATCTCTCGTCTCTCTCCTCTCCGGTGGTCCCCACCACCTTTTTTTATTTTATTTGTTATTTCAAAATATTATAAAATATTGCTTTAAAGGTGAGAATAAATAAAATAAAAGAGTAAGAAAGGTGGTGGGACCACTGGGCAGGAGAGAGACGAGAGAGGAATGATATGAGGAGTGAGAGAGTAACTTTTTTCTATTGAGTTGTGTTGTAGGAATGAATTTCTCTACAGAGATTAGTACCCTTTATATAGGGGACCACACAAGTAGAATTGTGACACCTAAAGTCGGTTTACAAAAGATATTTCTCAGCTGATGATGAGTCATCGTGATTGGTCTTATCACAACACTCCCCCTTGATTATCATCAGTATAGAGTTGTATATGGCCTCATTAAAACCTTATCATGGAAAAACCCATGGGATAAAAACCATGAAAGGAAAAAGAGTACCGAAGCAAACTCCCCCTGAAAAATAGATATGGTCTTCTCTTCACAAATCTTGAAGACGGCATTCCAATACTTTGAACATGCTTCTTGAACACTGTAGTAGGAAGCGCCTTTGTGAAGAGATCAGCTGCATTGTCACTTGAGCGAACATACTGAATATCCACTTCTTGATTCTTTTCAAGTTCTTGAGTGTAAGAGAAAAATCTTGGAGGATGTGTTTGTCCTGTCGCTCTTGATATACCTTCTTTGAGTTGAGTGACACATGCAGAATTGTCTTCGTAGATAGTTGTTGGCTCTTTCTTTGTAGATACTCCGCTGGCTTCTTGTATATGTTGGATCAAAGATCTCAACCATACACACTCTCTACATGCTTCATGGAGAGCAATGATTTCTGCATAATTTGAAGACGTTGCAACCAAAGTTTGTTTTTGGGAACGCCAGGAGATCGCGGTTCCACCGTATGTAAAAACATAACCGGTTTGCGATCGAGCTTTATGCGGATCAGACAAGTAGCCAGCATCTGCAAAACCAACTAAACCAACCTCGGGGTTTCTTGAATAATATAATCCAAACTCAATCGTACCTTGAAGATAACGGAATATATGTTTTATTCCGTTCCAATGTCTTCTGGTAGGCGATGAGCTGTATCTTGCAAGCAGATTAGTAGCAAAAGCTATATCTGGTCTTGTGCAATTTGCAAGATACATAAGTGCCCCGATGGCGCTCATGTAAGGTACTTCAGGACCTAACATTTCTTCAGAATCTTCAATAGGTCGAAATGGATCCTTGTTAACATCAAGCGATCTATTGACCATTGGACTACTCAAAGGAGTCGCTTTATCCATATAAAAGCGCTTTAACACCCTTTTGGTGTAATTTGATTGATGCAAAAATATTCCATCTTGGAAATGCTCTATCTGGAGCCCAAGACAAAACTTTGTCTTTCCAAGATCTTTCATTTCGAACTCATCTTTCATATGAGTTCTTGCATCATCAATTTCCTTTTGAGTTCCAATCATGTTCAGGTCATCAACATACACAGCAATGATCACAAAACCCGTTGAGGATTTCTTTATGAACACACATGGACATATCGCATTGTTGACGTAACCTTTACTCAACAAGTATTCACTTAAGCGATTGTACCACATGCGGCCGGATTGTTTTAATCCGTAAAGTGATCGCTGGAGTTTGACCGAACAAAGCCCTTTAGATGCTTCAAGCATCTTTGATCCTTTCGGGATCTTAAATCCCTCAGGTTCGTCATCTTGACGAACCTCTTTATCAGGTTCTACAAGAACCTGTTCGGAAATGTCTTGAAGACATTTCGGTTCATCAGGAACCTTTACTCCACAATTCTTTTTTTTTCGGGGATATTTATCCTTTGATCCTATAGGCCTCCCGCGCTTTAATTGAACCGGTTCACTTGCTCTATTCACATCAAAATGTTCATGAGGAACTTCTATTTTTGATGGAGCATTAGCAGCGGGGATATAGGACTTCGTCACCCTTTTCGTATCTGTGAATCACCTAGCGTTGATTAAAAGGAGGATCAAGATAAGCCAAAGAGTGTGTACACCAGGTGATATCATTTGGTGATTCTCTCACCCTCCCCCTAACGCAGGGAATTCATTTTCATCAAAGTGGCTATCGCAAATCGTGCCGTAAACATATCACCAGTTGCCGGTTCAAGATACCTTATTATACTAGGGGACGAATACCCGACATATATTCCCAATCTCCTCTGTGGTCCCATTTTTGATCTCTGTGGTGGCGCTATTGGGATATAGACCGCACACCCGAATACCCGGAGATGGGATATATTTGGCAATATTTCCAAATGCCAACTGTATGGGCGAAAATTCATTATAAGCACTTGGTCTCACTTGAACCAAGGCTCCCGCATGCAATATTGCATGTCCCCATACAGTGATTGGGAGTTTTGTTCTCAAGATTAACGGTCTTGCAATTAACTGCAACCGCTTTATTAATGACTCAGCCATGCCATTTTGCGTATGAACGTGCGGAACCGGATGTTTAACATCGATTCCCACAGACATACAAAAGTCATTAAAGGCTGCTGAAGTGAATTCACCAGCATTATCAAGCCTGACTTTCTTTATGGCATAATCAGGGAAATGCGCTCTCAACCTGATTATTTGGGCAATGAATCTTGCGAAAGCCATATTTCTTGTGGTCAAAAGACACACATTTGACCATCTACTAGATGCGTCAATCAATACCATAAAGTATCGAAATGGCCCGCACGGTGGGTTAATAGGCCCACATATATCACCATGTATTCTCTCTAAGAATACAGGATTCATTCCCAACTTTGGCTGGCGAGGGCCTAATTATGAGTTTTCCTTGAGAACATGCTTTACATGAAAACTCCCCCGATTGAAAAATCTTTTCATTTTTCAATGGGTGGCCACTCGTATTTTGCACAATTCTTCTCATCATGACTGAACCCGGGTGGCCAAGTCTTTCATGCCACACCCTAAAAGTGCTAGTAAACATCTGGTTTACTGCAACATAAGATTCAGTCATGTTGATTTTTGTGCAATATAAACCAGAGGACATCATTGGTAATTCTTCCAATGTTTGTTTCCTCTCCGTTGTAATGCAAAGATATTCAATGCCATTTTTGTTTATAGTCTCAATATGATATCCATTTTTGCGGATATCTCGGAAACTTAATAAGTTCCGGTGAGACTCCGGGGAATATAGTGCATCTCGCACTTCAAATTTCGTTCCCCTTGGCAATGAAAAACTTGCACTCCCAGAGCCAAGTATTATTTTTGCACTACCAATATAGTACTCACGCTTTCAGCGGAGTCTTTCATTTTGAGACAGGAGAAATACTTCTTATCTTTGAGTATTGTATGTGTCGTAGCACTGTCTGCTAGACAAGTATCTTTATCCTTAATCTCAAAAGGTGGCACCATCTGGGCCACGAAATTCATAAAATATGAAACATTTTATATTACACATTGCTAATATATTACATCAAAAATTTTTAGCAAAAGATATATTATACAATACAAGAAAAACGATTAAGAGATTGTTATTCTTGTCTTCTTTACGAAGACACTATCATTGATTTAACTTTCTTTGGCTCAGTTGATTCTTCAGGATCAACGAGATAGTCGGCGACATCCAGATGAAAATCATCACTTAAGCCATCAAAGGATGGACCAGGTTCATCAGAGATGAAGTTTGTCTTTGCATCCTTATTTTTGGCTTGTTGTGATGCCCTGTACAGATCGGCTAAATGTTTGGGCGTACGACATGTACGCTCAAAGTGATTATTCATGCCGCATCTGTAACAGGTGCGTTCATCCTTTCTTTTTACCGCTCGACAAAGGGACAGTCACAGGGACAGCAAACTCCTTACCCGTTTCCTTATTTCTATTTCTACACGGCATCAGATGCCACTCTTCTCCTTTCTTCTTCCTTTTTTATTTCTCTTTTTATAGTTTCTCTATCTATTTTTCTTTAATGGTTCGTTAGTGTGAAAGACTCCTCTATTGTTATTGCATACTACTAATATGGAAATACTGTTTATTCAATTTTTGGATGTAAATATAAGATTGCTTTTTCATCAATGCGACATCATCGAATATCAAAGGTTCAAAGTAGACGCCACAAATCAAAACAACATCAAAGTATTCGATTTAGCCATGTGTAACCGGACTAATTAAGGGGGTGATTACAACTTAACCGAACGAAATTAAACCAACCAAATCGGACCGAACCGAACCAAAATTATTAAAGTAACGTTTTAATCCTTCATGAACGAAGGCGAAAAAATAAAATTGAAAGAGAGATTTCAGATCCAAACAAAGACAGGGAAAAAAAAATCAAATCAGCTGAGTTTGCAGAAACATTTGATGTTAATTCCTTGAAAGATCGTGAAAAATCTGCTCTATAGTTTCTGGATCTGTCTACTTTCTTCTAGGAGATTTTGATAGGATCGTCCACAGGAGGAAGATCCAGAATGGCAATGGAGGTTGGGGAGATGATGTATCCGCCGGAGGAGACGGCGAGTCTTCTCTCTCTCGCTTCCGCCTCTCAGCATCCTTACGTCTCCGAGCTCCTCTCCTTCACTCTCGATCGTCTCCACAAGGTTTATCTCTCTCTCTCTCTCTTCTCTCATCTCTTGACATCTCTGCGCGCATGGATATTGAATCATGTCGATTACTGAATTGGAAAGGAGCCGGAGCTGCTTCGAGTGGACGCAGAGAGGATTCAGAGGCAAATGCAAGAGGTGGCAGTTGGAAATTACCGCGCGTTTATCACCGCTGCAGATGCTTTGCTTGCGATCCGGCAGGAAGTATCCTCAATTGATAAGCATCTTGAGTCTCTGGTAAATTATACCTTTCTCGTTCCATTTCAAATTGATTTCTGAATCCTGATTGAGTAACTACGATTCGTGAGAGTGCAAGTGTTTGGATCCTTCTATAGTCTCAAGTGGAGGTAGATAGTTTGAAAATCGATTGGAATCAAATCAAGTTGCACAACCAATGTAATTTTCACCTTTTGCAGATAGGCGAAGTGCCAGTACTAACGTCTGGTTGCACAGAATTTATCGAATCTGCTGAGAATATTCTGGAGAAGAGGAAGATGAACCAAGCTTTGCTGGCAAATCACAGCACTCTTCTTGACTTGCTTGAGATTCCTCAGCTTATGGACACGTAAGCTACTAGACCTCATGCCATAAACTCTAATCTGTTCTCTCGTCAATCTCTTCTTATGCCTTTCATGAGAGTAAAGTAAAGACGTTAAGCGCTCTTTAAAATGAATTGTATCTTTATCAGATGCGTGAGAAACGGGAATTTTGATGAGGCTCTTGACTTGGAAGCATTTGTATCGAAACTTGCTACCATGCATCCCAAGTGAGTTTTTTTTTTTATCTTTCTCCTGATATTTTTTTTTTCCTTTGGTTACTTAAGGCATAAAAATTCAAGCTTTAGCTCTTAAGATTGAATCTTTTCTCAATGTCAAGATTGCCTGTTATCCAAGCACTTGCGGTGGAGGTTAGACAAACTACTCAGTCACTGCTCTCGCAGCTTCTCCAGAAACTGCGCTCAAATATACAGGTTCCATGTGAATATTGTTTGTTTTATTCAGTGAACTGTGGTTAGGCTTAGCAATCTAGGAGCCTCAGTATTTTGCCACTGTCTCTGTTTCAGTTGCCAGAATGTCTCCGGATTATTGGATACTTACGCAGAATAGGAGTCTTTGGCGAGTATGAAATGCGATTGCAGGTGAGCTATTCTGACATATAACCATTTGGATTTATCCTTCCGTTGCATTGTATTCCTTTATCTATGGAGTTGTGTTCATTCTGTAATATATGCCTTCACTTCTAAATGGTTCTTCTTGTCTGTGCAGTTCTTAAGATGCCGAGAGGCATGGCTCACTGGAATACTAGAGGATCTAGACCAGAAAAATGCCTATGAGTATTTAAAAGGCATGATAAACTGTCACAGAATGCACCTATTTGACGTAGTTAATCAATATCGAGCTATTTTTGCTGATGATACATCGGGGAGTGAGGAAAATTACGATGGTGGACTTCTGTTTAGCTGGGCCATGCACCAAATAACATCGCACCTGAAGACTCTGAAAATTATGCTCCCAAAGATTACTGAAGGAGGATCTCTATCGAATATCTTGGATCAGTGCATGGTTGAGTTCTCTTGCATCTCATGTATTCCTCTTTGAAAACTCGTGCAACTCTGATTGGCATTTTTACCTTCTTCTCGTGACAACACAGTACTGTGCTATGGGGCTTGGATGGGTTGGACTAGACTTCCGGGGTTTGCTTCCTCCACTTTTTGAAGAGTAACAATTCTTCTTAGTATACTTTTTGTTTTCTGTCATAATCTTTACATGCTCAGTATTAAACTCACATGCTCCTCTCTACAGGGCGGTTCTAAACTTATTCTCCAAGAACATGGGCACAGCAGTTGAGAATTTTCAGGTGGGTAGATACAAAAGTTCAAACTTTTTCTCTAAATTCTCCATTAATGTCTTCATGATGTTTTACTTTCAGTTAGTTTTGGACTCGCATCGATGGGTGCCACTACCATCTGTTGGGTTCCCATCAAGTGGTATTAATGAAGATAGCAAAGATGATGTCACACCTCCATCATACTTGATGGAGCACCCGCCTCTTGCAGTTTTCCTAAACGGTGAGACAATTATACAGTATCGATTTCTAGTATTGTGGACAGTGTTCTAACTATTACAAATGTTGCAAATACAAAGTGTAGCTCTTTCTGTTTTGCATTCTGATTGTTATTGATAATCCCGGCTTTGCACGCAGGTGTATCTGCTGCATTAAACGAGCTACGTCCTTGTGCCCCGCTAAGTCTGAAGAATGTTATTGCTCATGAACTGATCAAGGGACTTCAGGCTGTGTCTGACTCTTTACTAAGATACAACACAACTCGGATGCTTCGACTCAATGAATCCAATCTCTTCCTCTCTCTTTGCCGAGCTTTTGTCGAGGTACTTTTTTTCATCTCATCTCAGTTTTGTATCAACAAGTTAAAGAGTCCGTAGCCACAATTTACTTTTCTAACTAGGAGCGTTCAGTCCAGTTTTTGGAATGATCTAACTCGCATTGCCTCTGTTTCTTTCTGGTTGTTTGATTTTACAGGTGGTTTTCCCACATTGCGCCACGTGCTTTGGCCGGTGTTATCCAGGTGGTGCCACTATCGTTATGGATGCCAAGAGCGTATACGACGGTCTCGGTCGCATCTTAGCCGCCTCGTCCCCTCCAGAACCATCCAAGAAACTAGAAAAGACCACCAGCACCGATACAAAGAATGCATCAGAGAACGGTGTAACTTCCCCAGTCGATGAAAAACAAGTCGAGAGTCCCAACGAGAAAGACGATGACAGTCCCGCTCCCTTGCAGATACCTGAGACGACAACACCAATCGAGTCTTGAGATATTTTCTTAATTTTTTTCTTGTAAAAGAATGAAAAAAAAAAAAAACAGAAAGCAAAGACAAACATCAATTTGATTTTCTCTATGGTATAAATTTGATAGGATTACGATTTGAGACTTGATCCAAATCGCTTTATATACGTATCAATCCAAGATAATTTTTAAGATCAGAATAATTGGAAGAAAGAACAAAAATTCTCAAGTAGAATATGAGATATAGTGTATATCCATAATTAAAATTCAAACATAATTATTAACACATTTCCATTCCCACCGAACACGAAAAATATGTAAGGATTCGTTTTGCATATACACTACTATCTCTCATATAACAATCCCCTTTGCTAATCCGAAATGTCTGTGTCTTGTATGAAAGGAAATACAACTTTGAAGAGCCGATCGTTTGTTCGTCAAACAAGGTTCTCAAAGTTTCCAGAGTCCTCTCTTTCCTTTTTGTACTAGTGGAGTGCATGTCCAAGTTGATTGGCCGCAATCCGCATATAGTCAATATATCGAATACAGTATGTCTAATTCCAGCATCTTTTATATTAAAAATGGAAAATTCTCCATGTACAATCATGAAACATATTATGTTTGTAGAAGGTGTATAGTAGCAATTTCAAAAGTTTGAGGCGAATGCATGATCAAGGATCTATTTTCTTCTTTGTCCATATGTTTGGCCTTTTTTGTTTTGACAGTAGTATATCTCCCCTAGTGTTTTCTCCGAAATTCTGTTGTTTTTTAACCCTGCATATATTATGTTACACAAATACGAGCGCTACTTTCAATATCTAATACCAAAAACAAAAAATGCCAGAATAGTGATGACTAATTATTATGTACCGTATAATTCTGAAAAACATATCTAAACATACTAGATCGAAGAACAAAATATATATTGGTATAACATATCTAATCAAAATCCATATATAGGTTCGTTTACAGTTCAATCTTTTGTTTTTGATATACAAACAAACGATCTATTTTAGAAAAATGTTTACAAAATTGTTTAACAATGAAAATCAGAGTAGCGTATACCGGTCATACCTCAAAGGCTGAAAGTGCTTTGATCCGTTTGATGATAATCAAACCATATCATCTGAGATTCTTTATCAGCTATAATTAACCTTGTTGGAGAGAAAGTTCAAGAGATCTAGAGAGAGAGAGAGAGAGAGAGAGAGAGAGAGAGAGAGAGAGAGAGGGGTGACAGAGAGAGAGTAAGCACACATAGCTTCAAGCATGAAACCCTAACTTAAAAAAGCATGCAAGAAAGCCACTATGTGTGCTCACTCTCTTCTGTCACCTCCTCTTACCTTTGATACTCTGCGCATGTGACCATGCTCCAAAACCTTAGCTAGTACAGCAACCGAGTTCAAGTTATATATCTACTATGTAGCTACTTTTATATGCATATATAGAGATATGTATATTAAGTTATATCACTGAGAACAAGACTCTAGATCTTACTTCTTTCTATCTTTGGATGTGGGAAGAAACTGAGACCTGTCGGGGCTTTTTATAGCCAAGATGAGAGAGAAAATGGGGTTTATAGGGGAAAAAAAAGAGAGATAAACTCAAATCTCTGTCATGAATTATTGGTAAAGATTGTTCTGTTTTCTTACCACGTGAATTGCGAATGATCCATTAGAATGCCGACTTACTATTTGATTTTTATAAGTCATCGTTTGCTTTTGCTAATCAAATCAAAACACAAACAACTTTTACTAGTAATAAATTCTAATCAAAATAGAAATCATCTAAATGGCTTTTTTCCATTTGCATTCACGTTTGTATACATGATCAACAAATTACAAGTAGCATATCCACTAAGTTCACCGTCTTAAAAATACACTAATATAATCATATATAGGACCACAAATATGCTCTCTTGGTGGCAAGTTACTAACGGAATATCCCAAAATGAGTAAATGTTAATGCTAACCGACTAATTTATAACAAAGGAACACGATGATCCAACAAGAAAAAGAAAGTAATTTATAACCAATGGTCCAAAAACTGTGGAACAGAATATGAATGAAGATTATCAAATGGGAAAAGAACATCGACTGAAGTTCAATTGGCATATATTAAAACATATCGGAATTGTTTTGTTTTTCTTTTTCCGAAAATATAATATATAGGAATAGATATATTGATTTAAGGATTGTAGAGGAAAGCATATAAATGACTTTTTATAATTTAGTGGAATACAAAATTAGAGCGACCAATTACAAATCAACAGAGCCTCATCATGAAAAAGTACAGCCACACCCCTACCCATACATTCAATACGGCGCTAAAGCATCTTAAAGCATGCATGCTTTTCAACAAAACAATTTAAAAACTGTATTCTATATGCTCTTTGTCAATAAAATTTCATCCATCAGATTCGTCGTTCACAAATGATTTAATCTATATACGTAAATAACATGTAATTCTATTTTAACGTAGTAAATCAATTAAACAAGACACCTTTAGAAAAGTTTTATATAGGTTTTTCTTTTGGTTTATAATTATTTATTTTCTTTTCTTAGCTAATCGTTTTATTTTGACTTAGCCTTAATTAATATCTACGTTTTCTTTTCTAATCTCCAAACTCAGGGTGAGATGAGATTCTGCTGGAATGCGAATATGTAATGATGACACCTGGTGCAGTTGCAGCATTGGTGCGTACAATCAAGTTAGGTTTTCTTTGTCCCTCTCTGTCAGGACCTCATCAGCTAATAATGCCGAATATGGAAGTGCGCGTACTTCCTTGGCAACTTTCCTTTTTGGGCAAAACACACATAATAGCACCATAACCTATAAATTATCTTTGGTTTTGGTTGTGCTTTTTTATTATGCATTGTTCATATTTATTTATCACACTTTTTCACCTAGCGACTAGACTTGCGATCATCAGTGCACTTCAAAATCGTTGGCCAAATGACCAAATCTATGATAAGATTTAACGATAAGGGAATCGACTTTTGAGGGACATACCATTTTGACTTCTAATTTGGATCCATTATGGATTCGTTGTTGCTTCAAGTTGAAGCCTCGACAAAAGGGATAAAAAGAAGCAATAGTAAAAGAGAGTACAAAAAAAGCAATGCATTTCGACACCTATTGTTATATAGATTAAACTATGGAAACATATATTGCAATGAATTCATCAATTTAATCTTTGTATTGAATCATATAGATGATAGATATACTGACTCCGTTGGTGTTAGAGATCTAGAAGGCATGTTCGTAAGACTAATGACGGTACTAATTAATGCTTTGATGTATTGATGTATGTTAGCATTTGTTTTGGGGGGGGGGTGTTAGTACAAGAGTGTGACCACACAAACTTTATTTTTAATATTAAGAGATACTCCTTTCCCACTTTCGGCGCGAGGACAGCCCCTGAAGGAACACGTGTCAAAAGGAATTTGCCGGCCAAACCCACATCGGCAAGTGGACATCCTCACATCAGAACCACGCTGCTCATCGATCACATCACTTTATCCCTTCTTCTAGATTTGAAACAGATTCCCTTTAGATTTTTTGATTCTCGGTTTATGACTTTATCCGTTCCCGGTTGAGTAGTCGACCGGAAATGTCAAAGAAGCCTATGGGCTTGGGCCTAAGTTCCTGAGGTGAAAGCCCAAGCATAAGACAGAGGTTACCAAAGAGAGGTCCCGTTCGCTGCATATTCATCTGTCGCCATCCAGATGTTTTGGTAAGTTAATATTGACTCGGTCATGGACCTTCTATTATGATTAAAAATGTAACTTTTATTTGATAAAACTATGAAATTAGTGATTGATACTAGCTTATCTCAGCTCACTCTCTGAAACTTCTAAACTTCTAAATTAATTTAATTTTCATTCGGCAAAATGATAGCTCCTGCCTCATGGAGAAAATATAGCCACTGATTAAAGTTGTATTTGGTCTTGTTTATTTGTTGGCAGTCACGTTCCCACGAATATGTGAACCACGCCAATTAAATTTTGTATTTCTCAACACTATTATTACTCACAAGTTGCAATTGCTATTGTCTATTGACCGTTCTTCACATCACTGGTCAAAGGTCAACAGTCAATTAAAAAATCTTCATATTTCCATTTTTCTTAATCTCGTCTGATACTTTTTATAAACTTAAACATAACAGTCTTATACTCTTATCTTATGGGTGGGATGAAAAACGCAATTTTCTTAAAAAGAAAAATCAAATACTGAAGATAATTTGTAAGTTTTCAATATCAGTATAATTTTTCTTGCCTTAAAACAAGTCAGAAAAAAAATATATATAAAAAAAATAGGGAGATTTGTGAATATACCCCAAAAGAGAGAACTATTGTCCCCTTACACTTTTTTTGAAATTTATCAAATCTGGACTCTAATACCCTTACATATGCTAGAAATATGATATAAATATATTTAAAAGTTTTAAAAAATTAAATAAATTAAGTAAAATGATTCTAAGGTTTAGAGAATATTTTCACAATTTGTTTTTGAAATTTGAACCTCAGAAAAATAAATAAAATTTGCATCTACCAAATTCATTATTCAAAGTAGAATTTGTCTTCTACTAGAGACTCTCACATCTATCCCTCGTAGAACATAAAATCTACCAACTGTTCAGCCATCTACCATCGTAGAATTTGCTTTCTACTAAATACTCTATACTCTACGAGTTGGTAGAGTTGTAGAACATTTGTTCTACGTTGTATACGGTTTTCTACCGTTGGTAGAACCTATATTCTAACCTACACATTGTTTTCTACCATCTCTAGAATCTATATTCTATCATAAACAATTTCTTCCACTATTTGGAGAATTCGTGTTCTACACAAAATACTATCTTCTACTATTTGTAGACTTTGTGTTCTCCTGAAAACAATGTCTTCTACTGTTTGTAGAAACTATAATCTACATTAAACACATTTTTCTACGAAATGATAGAATTCAACTTCTACGAGAATCTAAAAAATATAGTAAAAATGGTAACTAAATATTAGAAAATATCTTCAAAAACTATATTTCCTTAATCTACTTTGCCAGAAGAAAAAAAAGAATTATCATCACGTTCTTCTTCTTCTTTTTTGCTTTTTCTTATCATTTATATAATTTTCTTTTAGATTATTTGTTTTAATCTATTTTTCTCAGGTTATTCTGTTGCATATCTATATAACATATGGGAGACTGAGTGCAATCAAATGGTGGAATTTCGTTGTTGGTGAGGCAAAAGGAACTAGATTACTTGCTTTGAAATATATTTTTCTTTTCTTAAATAATTAATTATTTATTTGTTTATTACACTAATCATTTAATTTCATTTATTAATTATTTATTTATTTGAAAAAATCATGAAAACGTAATTTGAGGGTTAAAATTGGATTTAAAATTTAATTAAGGGTAAGTGGACAAGATTTGGCAAAAAAAGAGTAGATGGACAACTCTTCTCTTTTTCTGGAGTATTTTGCCAAATTTCCAAAAAAAATATGAAATAACGTCCGAGTGTGAAATTGAGACCAGCTCAAAAGACACGCCATTATTCTCCTCCCTTTTGTCTCTGCAATTATTCTCTTTGAGCTGTAACCAGAGAACAAAAGATTCTCTCGAACTTCGCCGGTTTTCCATGGAAGATTACGCCCGTCAACGACCGTACGGAGGGATGCAGATCCAGCCTTACCAAGGTGGTCCTGGAGCCGGCGAC
This sequence comes from Microthlaspi erraticum, assembly GCA_902728155.2. Classification (NCBI taxonomy): domain Eukaryota; kingdom Viridiplantae; phylum Streptophyta; class Magnoliopsida; order Brassicales; family Brassicaceae; genus Microthlaspi; species Microthlaspi erraticum. The sequence goes on from CACVBM020001088.1 coordinate 185,309, forward strand.
TTCAGGAGCTATAGCGCATCGTACGCGACGACGGAGAACGATCTGAAAAAGGAGAAGTCGATAGCGAGGTCGAAATCGTGGGGGATAACCGACCCGGAGCTCCAGAGGAAGAAACGGGTCGCGAGTTACAAGATGTATAGCGTTGAAGGCAAAGTCAAAGGCTCTTTTAGAAAAAGCTTCAGATGGCTCAAGCAGAGATACACACAGGTCGTCTATGGTTGGTGGTGAAATATTCCTCTCCGTTTTTCTTCTTCTTCTTGAGCTTTGCTTTTTTCTTCTTCTATCATGATTTTGATTTTCTCAAGTAATTATGATTTTGTTTTTTGGTTTTTCTCTCTCTATTTCTCTCTTATATATCTCTTGTGTGTTGTAATCTTGAATGTAACTGTGATGGCATCGCCATAAATTATATATGATCATAGTTTACATATTTTCCTCAGTGTTCAGTTTTTTTTTTGCCAATTGATTCATCAAGATGAAACTACTTGTAGAACTTGAAAGTAGATTGCGAAAAGTCTATTGTTGCCCCAAGTTCATGACATGTGATTCATTCTTGTTTTATCATTTGTATATAATCTTGTTTACCGTAAGCTCATCAATCTTTCAGACATTAGTTTTTTAGTTATGTTCCATGATCATCCATTTGCGTAACTCTCTACCAAAAAGCTCTGCTTTTATTCAACAGTAACAATCAATTTGGGCGTGTTTGAATGGTAGAAAAATAAAAATACCTTTTAAAAGGTTGTGCATTATTTCCACTTCAATACAAGTTTGTCAACAAAATGCATTATCTCGGATTTCAATCTCGAAGTTATCATAAAGACGTTACTAATGCAATTCACCAGCCAATATAAGAAAGTAATGTTTGGACATGACAACAAAGTTGTACTTTTAGAAACGTGAAAATAATAATCTGGTCCTGGACATGTATTAAACGCAATTAACTTAAAATTAATTATTCAGAAAAGAAGTCAATGAAAAGTTGATCACATGATAAGATTAATTTTGTTACCATACTATTATTACAGAAGGAATATAATTAAAATTGCTAAAAAGAGGAAAATTACTATTTCCAGTTATTTTCCACGGCCTGTCAACAAATAGAAAATCGGAGAGGGGCAATGTAATAACGTAAAAGAAAAGCATTCCATTAATTTTCGGATTCGCTTTCGTTTCTCGTCGGCGTTTTTTAGAGATGTGGGAATCCATTTGCCTGACGCTCGCGGCCACCGCCGGTAACAATATCGGCAAGGTTCTGCAGAAGAAGGGCACTATTATCCTCCCTCCTCTCTCCCTCAAGCTTAAGGTCTCTCTCTCTCCCTATTATGCTTTCTATTTCGATTGCATGCTGTTTCCGAGTTTCAATTCCCGTTTGATTGCTCGGATCTCTTGCGCTTAGAGGTCAAATTCGATTTTGTATCAGAATGAATAATTATTGTATTCGAGTATTAGGGAATTGGATCGGAGTCAAACTTTCGTTGCTTCAATTATTCTGACCCTGGCTTGCTTAGTTCTATAGCAATTTGATCCGAATTGTGATTCAAAACGTTGGGGATGCTCAACGCTTCGTGGGTTTTCCATTTCAATCATGGCATTGAGAAGCTCACATTTCAATCATGGCATATAGCTGGTGGTCAATTTTCTTTGGGAAGCTCACATTTTTTATCACAATTTATGGATTTCAGGTGATAAGGGCATATGCTGAAAACAAACCTTGGGCTTTAGGTTTTCTTATGGACATT